>JAJEKB010020989.1:843115-856921 GCA_022393335.1 Macrotrachela quadricornifera | reverse complement strand
GACGAAACGTTCAAAATAATTAAATAAATAATATTTTCGATATTCACTTCATTTTTACTTTATAACTTTTTAATCGTCAATTTAATTATTCTATACCAGAGCTGTCCACAGGGCAGGGTAGAAATTTTTGTTTTTTGCCCTGCCCTGCTCAGGGCAGGGTAAGACAGGGCAGGGTGCAGGGCAGAGCAGGGTAAGACCTTCATACCCTGCCACTTCAAACATCAAATTTTGAGACTTATCTCCAAAAAAACGTTTTTGAGTTGTTCAGAATCAAAAATCGAAAATATTTTACAACGGACAGTACCATCCAGTATGCATTATCTTCCTCTATTAATGTACCCTTGTATGAATATGGAAGATATAAAAATAAATAAAATAACAACCAGAAAGTTCTATTCATATTTCTTATTACTATAGTTTTCCATATGGAAAAAAATTGTATCTTCAACAGTACTTGATTCTGATTTTAATGAAGGAATTCATGTGTTATCTACTGTTGATTATAATAGTGCATCGACTATATCTTTAACTAGTTCTCTCAATGACTCATCACCATCTTCAAATTCATACACTGGAATAATTAAATTGTTTTTTATTAAAAAAAAACAATTTTCGTGTTGAAAATAATGATTCAAGAAAATTGTTATCGTCACCCATATAAAAATGTCGACCCAAAAAAGTGACTATTAAGTACTTTCAATAGTTCATTTTTGACAGGGAATAGTACTTATAAGTAAACCTTTTTAAGTATTTTTCATACTTTCTGACCGAAAAGTACTATTAAGTACTTTAACAAGTATAAAAAATCATTAAAGCATACTTCAGAGTCCGCAGAATTGCTATAAAGTACTTTGGTAAATGAAAAAAGTGTTCTAAAGTACTATGGAAAGTGAAAAATAGTAAAAAAAAGTCATTTTATTCTACTGAATTGATATGAAAAGTACTTATAGTTGAATTTTGTTCACTTTTTCTTTACATAGACATGGTGACGTTCATTTGGATGTGTAGCTGTTAACGATAAAAACAACGAATATCGACGTATTAACGGATTCATTAGTTGTATTAAAGATTTCCATACGCTTCGTTGTGATTCTTCCAGGGGTACAAAACATTTTGTGGAAGTTTTTCTGATACACATATATTCTGTTAGTTGAATTGCTAGTATTATTATTGTAAAATGTCTTTAAATAAAACAATGTTCTTTGATAAAACGTACAAATTTTGTTGCTTTCGAAACCGATTGTGAAGTAAAATTAAGATAGCATATCACCTTTGTAGGGCATATTGTTTTCCTTTCTCCTTCTGCCAATAGAACAAGAGAGGGTATGGTCTTTCTTTTATACCTTTTTGTCAACAGGGTGAAGCAGGGCAGGACAGGGCAGGGTAAGGTAGGATGATGGCAGGGCAGGGCAGGGCAGGGTTGGATATAGCATAGGTCGGACAGGGCAGGGTGCATGAGAGAACAGGGCAGGGCAGGGCAGGGCAGGGTGCATGAGAGAACAGGGCAGGGCAGGGCAGGGCAGGGTGCATGAGAGAACAGGGCAGGGCAGGGCAGGGTGCATGAGAGAACAGGGCAGGGCAGGGCAGGGTACGAAAAATTGCCCTGTGGACACCTCTGTTCTATACAACTTTTGTAAATGTTACTTGCATCTGTGAGGTTCTCCTTTTGGAAATGTAGCTAATGACTTCTACCACCGTAATCTACGAAGGCAGAGATACTAAATATAGGATCTTAGCCTGCTAATGTTCGAGAAATTCACAATAAAGATGCCTACTGTGTCTTGAGCATGTAAATGGATGAATAATAATGATGATGATAAAAATTTTATTGATGATAATCAATAAAATATAACAAACAATAATGATGAAAAAATAACAAAGGAAACAATCACGCCAAGACAAAATAGAAAGACAATAACAACAACAACTGAAATAAAGGGTTATCCAAACGTTCTCGCACAGAATGTTTATTCACTTTTGACCGGCTAGAAAGTTTTTCCTGTTAGTTATAAGTTATGAGCTAGAATCAGAATTTTGTGCTTTTTTCGAATATAGACTCAGAAATTTTGTCTCACTTTTTGTTCGAGAACAGTGAAATAATCTTTGAAAGGCTCAAAAAATTAGTTTGGACGGAACCTGTGGGACGGAGTTCCCGGTGAATATATTTGTTCATTTTGGTCTGCTTGAAAGCATTTCAGATGAGTCAAAAACTATTAGGTCGCAACCAGAATTTTGTGCTCTCTTTGAATATGGGCTTAGAAATGTTGTATCTGTTTTTGTTCAAGCACAGTAAGAAACTTTTTGAAAGATCCAAAAAATTATTTTTAATGGTGAATCAACACGTTTTTGTTTACCCTATAAGTGCCTTTTCGAACATGCTAAGAATTGTCAAAATCGGTCGTTTTGTAGAGCAAACACTTCTCTACAAAATGTGATATTGAACTAAGCTGTAGCTTCTACCCAGGTGAAGTTACAATCATTTTGTCAAGCTCTCCTTTCAACGTAAAACATTTTGGTTAAAAAGTTAGTTTTTTAAAAATGAGCATTTAGGGAAAACGAAAACTGAGGTGCTTTTTCGATAGATAAAGACATTCTCGTATAGTGCATTTTGTGGAGCAGTTTCTGATCTACAAACTGATATATAAAGTAAAGATCGCAACTTTTAGTTTCGAATTGTAATACTGAAAATATAAAAGTGCGCGAAAAATTTTTTCGTCCAAACTAATTTTTTGAGCCTTTCAAAGATTATTTCACTGTTTTCGAACAAAAAGTGAGACAAAATTTCTGAGTCTATATTAGAAAAAAGCACAAAATTTTGATTCTAGCTCATAGCTTTTGACTAATAGGAAATACTTTCTAGCCGGTCAAAAGTGAATAAACATTCTGTGCGAGAACTTTTCGATAACCCTTTATGCTGTGCAAAAATTGTAAAAAATATCGAATAGCAAAATTATTTATTGTATTGCTTTTATCTCCATGCCATTCACAATAAGATCATAGTGTACTTATGAAAAACATTAAAACTACGTCTTAGCATCGATAGTTTGTTTTGAATAAACTTGCATAGTAAATTTGTACAATATAGCACATTGCAACTTACATTATCATATTTCATTTTGATCTAGCAAAGAATGAACGTATACTTAGATTCTCTCTAAAGAAATTACCTTTCGTCATAACTGAAAATATTTTCAGATTATTCTTCTAAAATTGAATTAGTTCAAATGTCTTCTTTACTTATAATAGGAATGCAACTGTTTTTTAAAAGTAGATAAACAACAATACGCACACATTCTCTGAAAAAGGCATTTACTGTAGTAAATTCAACAATAGGAGGGAGCAAATACCCCCCCTTAAGTTGAAAGTTTTGGGCCGAAAATTACCTTATGACCTTCCTCTGATGGAAAGAGTATTCTGTACAAAATTTCATTGCGCTTGCTCGTACCGTGTCCATATGCACAACGAACAAACAAACTTTCCTCTTTATATATATAAATTAACTTTAACAAATGATTAATATTTATGCTTTCCCTCATGTTCATGTCAAGCAGAAAGAATGCAACAACGAGAATGAGGAAATTAGGATGATAACACACACCTTCGAAAAACCGCTCTATTTTCCTATTCAATGTCGTTCAATCTTTTTTTGCAAAAGGCATGGTTTTTATTCTAGTTGATCAACGTAGATCGAATCCTGTAACGTAAGCAGTAGTATAATTAAATTGTTCTAAGCTACACATATAATAGTTTGAGTCGCTCAAAATAATTCAAATGTCATATTATAATCCTGATTAGAATAAATATCTAGAAACCTCCAAACATAAGAAAAAGAATGCCTTAATCTTATGCATGATAATTAACTATGACATCAGTACAGAACCTTTGAGACTCGCTAGCTGGATTTCTGAACATTTCAAAATAATGTCCGATACATCATTCGATGTAGAATTGAGTGGGCTACAATTTGATGTTGTTATTTTTTTGAGAATCGTCTTCTGATATGGACATTTCATCAAATTATTAGAAAGACAAAACGTGATGTAGTGCCAAAAATGATAGTATTTGAACGTCTTCAATCTTATATCGGGACTAAAGAGAGATGTCATATATACAGTTTTGTAAAGCAAGTAAAGCTCTATCGATTGGTATATGACTCAGTTTGAATAGTGGACAATTTTCAAGAAAAAAATTCATAAAAAGTAATAAGTCAATTTTTGCCACTTTTTAGAGGTCTATTTAGGGGGTGTCTCAGGTCGGTCTACTTTAACTCAACAAGAGTTAATCTTTAGACCGTGAAACTTTGGATTATTCCATGATACACTAAGGCCTAAGTTCCTATAGGGTCAGATTCAAAATCTGTTTACCACCATGTTTTTCGATACCCGAAAATCCTCGGTTTTCTCATGGATCCTCTCTTAAAAAGCAACTTATCAATTCGTTATGTTCCCTCGTTAGGACCACGTTCATCCCGACAAGCTGAACATAATATCATTTGACGCATAATTAAATTCTGTATCCAATACCACCTTCTAGAGGCCGAGCATACATTATTGAGCAAATGTTATGTCGCAATACCGGTCAGAATCCTTTAAAAACCCAATATTTCACGCCAAATTCCTATTTTTCGAGCTATGATCAATCTTAAATATAAGACTATTCGGTCTAGAGTCGAATTGTCTACCCAGTACAGTCTTCTAGAGATCCAGCACCGATCACTGGGCGATCTTTAGGGATAGGTCCGAGAATCCGCTGACAACTTTACTTATGGCATTTTTTCGTGTGGGTTTTTTTCTTATTGCACATAAAAAAGAAGCATGACACATTTTCCTCTTTTCTTTTCTCTGTTTACAATAATATTCTCCTTTTTGTTCTCTAAAAAAAGCAGCTTGTTGTCGAGAGTAAATGCTTTATTTTCACTTACTTTCAATCACACGTAAGTATTCGCTTCATAAAAGCTAAACATGAAATTTCATAAAAAATAAGTTAGCTGCACTTATTGACGAAGCTTCGCTTATCCATTGGCTGCAACTAGTTAAAAAGAATAAAATTTAGTGGGTACAGCAGGCTACAGTGGGATAAATCCGCTAACCAAGGTTACCACTTTGAGAGTTCTGTTCCTAAAAACCTGGAACTCATACCGAGTTTCTAAGAATGAGAAAGCCTATTAAAAATTGCTAAAAACATAAGTTTAGGCAAAGTTCTTACTTCTTGGGAACCCGGGAACACATAGTGACTTGCCTCAACATGAAAGCAAAAATATGTCCAAAGGCCCCAGCGTGTTCAAAAACATGCAGAAATGAATTGTCTAATAGATTTCTGTTCCTAGAAACGGAGCCTGGAACTGACACCCAAAACAAGGCCCCTCGATCGAAATAGTCATTTTCAGAACTTTTCGTAATATGCTTTTAGAAAGTCGACGATTCAATATTTTTTAAAGCGACTTGTGCTAATATTCATACAACTCTTCCCTCTTCAGAGTATCTTAAATTGAGCAAAATCTGATGATTTCGAATGAACAAGTTTTCTGTGTTGACCATCGCGGCTTATATGAACTCGCTCATGAGAGCCATGTAGTCATAGCCTTTGTTCAAAAAAGTTGAATAACCCAAGCCATCTTTTTTTAAGATACTTTGACAACAGAAGATGGAGTTTCTTACTGGCTATCTCTTGATACTATTCAATTCCTCGCGACTCCGTTGGATAGCCCTTTATTTGCTCTATCCAAAACCATAAAAAAATGTCTAGGACAGTGGCATTAGTAGAGAAATACAGCCTTGCATTCAAAAGAAGAATGAGAAAAACCGTGTATGGGCGGTCTAAGTTTGTGATTGGGATTCCTCCATAATGGAGGTTGAATAGATGTTCATACGTACAGTTTTGTAGAGCGAAATTTACTCTTTCAAATGCGATATGATTCGAAAAGATTGCGACAAGTTAAGACGGAGAAAATGTCCAAATACTGACTAACTCAATTGAGTATGACAAAAATTTTTTTCGGAAGACATGGTGGACTCTCATTCGTTGTTTGCTTTATAAAATTTCAAGCTTAAGCTTGAATGAGCTAAAAATTTGGATTTAGAGGTTCTTGATGATACTCTTTCATTTCCACTGAAAACAAAATATAGAGATCAAAATTTTTAAGAGTGTGGTCCTATTTACCAATGTTCGGTGTTATCGTGAACCCTCTCTTAAGAACCACCAAGTACCAACCTTAGATAGTCCTGAAAACGCTTCAAGTTTTATCTTTAAATAGTCCTCAAAAATCTCCGAGTACTATTCTTAAATAGCCTGCAAAAGCTTACAAAGCATTGGCTAGCGCATTTGATTCACTTCATACGATCGATTTACTGTTATTACAAGAAAAATAGATCAAAAAAATTTTGGTTAACTATGCACTTAGATTTTATTGGTCTAGTTTTGCTATATGAAGTGAACTACATTTATCGGATAGCGTATTTGGTTCACTTCATACAACCACTTTATTCTAAGCTTTCGATCTTGAAACTATTTTTTTTTCTGGTTCATCATGACAAATTGAACCTAGACAAACTTTTAAATCAACTCTAGACCCAAAACTATGTTGGTGGTGGCGCATCGAATCTCACCGAATGATCCTCCTATAAGACAAACTTGTAAATGTATCTAGTTTTTCTAGACAAGTGATCAAGGCAAATATTTTATCTCATTCAACTTATCGTACGACCAATCAAAAAGTTACGCATTGCTTTTTCTCCTTTTCTTTTTTCTTCGTCGAGAAAATCGATTTTTATTGGTACGAAAGTCATTTAAGGTGGTATTTGAGGATTTTCGAGTTCAAATAAGACCTTTAGTCAAAAACTAAATATAGATTCGGAATTAGCTCAAAAGACAGGGTTAGACGAAGTATCTTTACAATTAATTTGGCAACTTTCATTTTTTGACTCGCATACGACAATTTGAGTCCTCCGAGGAGACATCTCAACAATGGGAGAAAATGAAAGTTGGCAAGTTAATTGTAAAGATGCTTCATTTAACTTAGTCTTTTGTGCTGATTCCGAATCTGTAATTAGTTTTTGACTAAAAGTCTTATTTGAACGCGAAAATCCTCGAATATCACCTTAAATGACTTTCGTACCAGTAAAAATCGATTTTCTCGACGAAGATGAAAGAAAAGGAGAAAAAGCGATACGTAACTTTTTGATTGATCGTACAATAAGTTGAATGAGATAAAATATTTGCCTCCATCATTTGTCTAGAAAAACCAGATACGTTTACAAGTTTGTCTTATAGGAGGATCACTCGGTGAGATTCGGTGCGCCACCACCAACATAGTTTTGGGTCTAGAGTTGATTTAAAAGTTTGTCTAGGCTCAATTTGTCATGGTGAATCAGAAAAAAATAGTTTCAAGGTTGAAAACAGAACAAAGTTAAACATTTTGCACATTTTGGGAAAGGATGCATTTCTCTCAAAATCAGTACCTCTTCAGCATTTTGTATGTTTCAACCGAACAGGAATTTTTGGTAATGCTAAAAAATAGATATTTGTGATCAGAAGCTAAAACTCTATCAAATTATGTAAAAAAAAGTTAAAATTTCTTCACTCGAAGTTTGAATTACCTGCACCTTACCTCCGCCATGACTTTTGGGTACCCCTAGCGCAATAATTGATATGATCATTAGATTAAATTAAATTTATCACAGCTAATTGATATAATTCTTTTGTAGTATTTGAAAATAAATATTGAATAAAGCTTTTCAGTAAGAGAAGATAATGTTAATATTATAAATGACATAAATTCAATGAATGTCATAATAATTATCAAGGTCAAACAATCCGGCCCGAAAACGGTCGGTTCCAGGCAATTTCATGGGAGCAGTATTCCGATGAACGGATTCAGTGGCAGGATTTATCCAGTTCCCCCTGGAACCGACAGGATCCTGTCAAAACCGGCAGCCAAATACGATCACCGAAATACTGCTTCCGTGTTCCACCGATATTCATTATTTTTCTGCAGGAAGCAGTGACTTTTCCATCTCTTTTCGGCCGTTTCCTGTGGCTGGTATCTTAGACCTACGTAATTATCAATCATTATTTTTCAGTCGATAATTATCCGGTATAATAGATACTATTCGATAAATTCATCCCATAAAAAAAAATTTTGCGAAAAAGCGTGTTATTAAAAATCGCGGTTTTAGCCGGTTTTTTTGATCACAGGAGTCAGACCATCAATGCATCTTTCAAATATCACCAAAAAAAACGCGGTTTCTAAGGACGTGTTTTTTCACGATTTTCAAATCTTTACTGATGATCGGACACCTATAATCAAACAAAACGGGCTAAAACAGCGGTCTGATAGATCGAATTTTGTAGGAGTTTTTATGAGATATCTTTTCTCGAGAAATTTCAGTTCTTTTCATTTCCATGGTGTTTTCAAGATAAATCAAAGATATACTATTGTTTTACGAGTAACACTTCCGCAATACTGTAACTCACAGAACAATCATATGTCCTTGATTTATCTTGAAAACACCAAGGAAATGAAAAGAACTGGAATCTTCGACCAGATTAGATTCCAGATCTATTTTAATTAATACTTACTGTCGGATCTATAGTTGGTAATAGTCTAAAAACAAAATAAAAGTATCTCTTTAAATACTTACTATTCATTTCGATATTGATATTAATGAAAGAAAAGAAAAAAAAATGATTTATTTAAACACTTACTGTTCATTACGGTGTTGATATTAATCTAAAATAAAACGCGGTACAAAAAGTTGCAGTTAACGGCGGTTATTTAAATGATATCGCGTTAACCGTAATTTTCTTCTAATATTATTTTTGGTATCACGAAAAAAGTCATTTTCTTCCAAAATTGTTATAGATATTTCAATTTAGCTGACCGGCTCGGCAAGAAAATGTATATAGATGATATATCTCAACTATTCTCTTTTCTTTCGTTTTTCTTTCTTTCTGTTATCGATTGCCGACGGCACCAACATAAAATAAATCGAGTGAAGCATAATAACTTAAATATCATGCTGGTGCTATCAAGCAGATAGCTGCTGATTTAGGAAAGAAAACAAAAAAATGCAGGCACAACACTGATCTATTCACGGGATGCTTGAGCTTGATGAATGTTATGAAAAGATTGCTGCTCTAGTAATCAATAACGAATCGAGTAGTTTTATAGTAAAAGAGGGTAAAAATATAGAAATAGGGAAACAACAAATCAATGTAACTGTAGCAAATGATTAATGTATATATTTCAAACTATTTATTCAACAGCGTTGAACATTTCGAGAGGTAATAAAAATATGATTGATGTTAATTAATACAATAGATTATGAAAGAAGAATTATTAAACCATGTAGAATAAAACAAAAAAGGAAAAAATAATCTCAAATTAATGGAAAAATATTCGATGCTCAAGTTTACAGTTAAAAAAAGAAACAAACTATTTTAGAACGATACTCTTAACATTATCAAAATTGCAACTTTCTTTTTTTTTGTTTGATGTGCTTAGGCCTGACCAAAGGTTCTAAGAACATTAAATAAAAATATAAAGATAAAGAGATATTTTTAGTTTTATTTTATCAAATGTTGAGGATAGTTGCCAGTATTATGTATTCGAAGACCAATTCATTCTAAAAATTTGTTAAACGTTTTTTCAAGTCTCTTTCGAAAAAGTTTTTAGGTATCCTGAATACTGTATCAGTTGACCTAGTTTCATTTATTTAATTATTTAAACTATGTTTGATAAAATTAATTAGTCAGAAATTACACAGTATCAGACCTGGCGAATATCCTGGATACGACATTGTACTGACGCTTTCTTCTGTCAAATAATTAGTAAAATTGAATGCGTATGAAATCACCGATTATCATGGAGCGTTTTCGTGCATTTTGTACCTGACGTCTACGTTTTTCTTCATATTCCATTAGACAAGCGTATCAGACAATTTTCAATATAGTACTTGTATTCTACAGTCTTGGTTTTGTCTATACTCAGAATTATTTAATTTAAAAACTACATCACAGCAAGTTTTCATTAAAATCTGTCTTCATGAACAACAGTGCTAAATGATTCGTCCTCAATAAGCCAGCTAGTATCAAATGACTTTTGACTGACCTACCTAAAAAAATCTATGATCTATCTCCCGTAGTGCTAGAGCATAATCGCAGAGAATTTTGCTGAATTTTTAAAACAAGTGAAACTTGAGCAGCTCATGCAGTATCCAGGATACCTCAAATTTTTTTCGAAAGAGACTTCAGAAAACGTTTAACAAATTGTTAGAATGAATTGGTCTTCGAATACATAATACTGGCAACTATCCTCAACACTTGATAAAATAAAACTAAAAATATTTCTTTATCTTTATATTTTTATTTAAGGCTCTTAGAACCTTTGGTCAGGCCTAAGCACATCATCTTTAGAACGTTTTAATCAAGACAAAACGTATATATGTTACAATGCATGTCTATCAACTGAAATGAATTAAAACAATGAATAATAAAGAGTATTGAAAGGTGCATTATAAGTTTGATAATACATATGCCGAAGTTGACATTAAAATTTAGTTGGATTTAAAAGGCAATTAGTTCATTTTTAAATGTAGGTAATTGAAGTTATAATGCAATAACTGGTAAGAACTAGTTTTAACTGGTCAGGGATGTCTATTGCGGCAAAGAATCTGCTGCTCATGCATTTCAAAACAAACTTGTTACTGTTACATTGACATTTTCTGAAAATCTTCCGCACTGTGATGAGTTTAAAAAAAAGAATGAAGATATCGTGTCGTTGCCACCATAGACATCTATGCAACTTGTGGAAAATTACGTTATGAAAATTGAACAAAGATTTATGCGATAATTTTAATACCGACATACCATTTCATAATAACGAAGGAAATATCACATTCGAATTTAGATGCTAATCTAGGTGTGTTAAACATGAGACGAACAATCGAAGTATTCGATCACACTGAAACGTAAAACGAAGTGTGACAAATACTAATACATAAGAAGAAATGTGATCTAATATTTAGTTTTTGGGCAAAAAGATGCTTCAATTCGGCATTATTCAGAGATCAGCGAACCATCACTGTGAGAAAGAAAAATGACATATTGTTATCCATGAAAGTCTATTAAAAACAATCAATGAATATCATACGACTGTTAGTCATCTATTACATAAAAGTACTATTTTTTTTATATGAGGCAATTTTAAATATCTACATTTAAAAGTGAACTAGTTGATTTTAAAATTTCAAAGGTAACTAGCTCTATTCTAATTTTCTCTGCAATTTTATTATCACCAAGCTGACAATAAAATCTTAAACTCAACTAGCTTCAGCCAGTTGATTCTTTAATTTTAATGTCAACTCCAACATATATATCAGAAAAAACAGCTCATTTTTTCCCTAAAAGACAGAAGAAAATATAAAGACTCATTTACTGAAAAATAATGATAATAAGCATATTTGTTTATGTGCATTTTGGTCTGCTATATCTAATGACTTTTGACTAATCATTTGTACACTCAGTCCATCCAATTTTAGCATCAAAAGTGATATACTATCAAACAAAAAATTGATGTATAATATACTTAGCTAGTCAATAATTTGAATTTGTAAAAATTACATGATGTTTAGAACGAAAATGTCTTTTGCTCTCACTCTCAAATTTCTAGACACTAATGAGAAAACTACTACAAAATTTATTTAAAAATTATCCATCATTCATATGTGCAGACTTAATCATTATTTACAATGTTTGCCTTTGTATTGTGTCATACAGAACATAAAGTAGTTGGTGTCATTTAACAATGACATACGATTCATAAAGACGCTGCGAATCTAAAACCGCTCTATACTATTTTATGATAGTGATTATACGGGTTACTAGGCTTTCAAAACTGAGGAGAGACTAATTATGCGTAGTTCGATATTTACCTGTTTAATGAATAGATCATATATGTACAGTTTAAGTGAATATCAATACTTGTATAGTCGATAGTATAAAATAGTGGACATAATTTTCTATTATTTTTCAAAATAATGCATATAATGGCATTATGATAGAGCGGATTTCGTGTATTTTAATGCATAGCCCTAAAATAGTAGAAGATAATTCCACGTATTTCATATTATTGACTACGTGGATAATTATATACCAATAACGTTAAAAGCACACTACATCTTGTGACAGCTACTGAGATGTATATGTTGATGCAACAGCCTAAAAAGATAAAACTACTGCATCGAGCTATTACATGCTACATCAATTAAAATTTGTAATTTTTTATCATAGTTTTATCAGTATAAATATAATGAATTCTATTTTTAATTCCAAATTATAACTATTCGACGGAGACAGATACATAGGTCAGCAAAACCTAAACTTAAAGTTTGAACCTATATAAAAGCACAAAAAGCATTTCTTTTTTTACATGAAGTAAATGTTTCAGTTTATCATTCTAACGAGTCTATTTTGCATGTTATATCGAATATTGCTAGGCAGACCTAACAAATTATTATGTTGATATTCATTCTATATATTGCAAAAATTTTACTATTACTATATATAATAGCATACAGTAGTTTTTTTCACCATTATACATGCAAATAATACATCATTCATAAAAGCAAAAGAAAGTCCTCTCTATTCTTTCGTTTTACTTGCCAACCACAGTCATATGCATTACATAAAGAATGCGATGAGGCTCGTCATTATATCTTGGACAAAATATAATTTGCTAATATATCTTAACAACGGGATCTATTTTTCTTCTTCATTTTTTATATACAAATACCGATATTAGGAATTCTTTCATCAAAGAATGCTGCGATTCACTAACGTTGATCACCAATCAACACGTCTTCCACCTATCTACGCATATCGCACTCATCCACTACTTTCACTTCGGGAAGCGCTCGATCCTATCCGTCCTCGAATTGATCAATTAGATGACTTTATCGACATTGCAAAGACCGCATGTCATTTTCCTTCAGAACATGGTCTTACACATGAAGAATCCGCATCAATCTATCTATATACAATGGATTGTGGCGAAAAAAGTCTATATCGATTACTCAATCAAGAACTTCGTGTCAAAGATCGATCAGTATTAGTACCATGGTACGGTTATTTAAAATTATTTGACACTGCATTGAAAAAGCTGCCCAGTCTTAAGATGAATTTATGGCGTGGTATCGACCGTGATATTAGTAAGAATTTCAAAGAAGGTGAAGAGTTAATCTGGTGGTATCTTAACTCATGTTCATCTTCGGTAAAAGTGATCAAACAATTTCTTGGTTCTGTCTCAACATTATTTATGATTGAAGCGAAGAATGCAAAATGTATATCAGCCTATAGCAGTTTCCCTGACGAAAACGAAGTTATTCTTGGTTTGGGTACTCGACTTCGTGTTGTCAGTGATCCACTAGATCATCCATCGTTGAATGTCGTACATCTGCTTGAATTAATCGGCGAAACCACCGCAGATATTACGTCTAATCTCACAACTATAGCAATGATTCAACCACTCGAAAATGATCTCGGTAAGTACCTTTTTACAAACCAACTTTGTCCACAGCATGTTGATTTCTCTTCTATAAAGTCTCCAAAATAAATAACAAATTGTCTACATCCATCACTCAAAACTATCCAGACGGTTGCAGATACGAAGGAGAGCAGAATAATGGGAAAAAACACGGAAAAGGCACATATACCTATGCTGATGGGAGAAAGTATACCGGTGATTGGGTGGATGGCAAAAGAACAGGAAACGGTGTTTTGACATTGGCTAATGGTGACCGATATGAGAAA
>JAJEKB010020989.1:756020-837749 GCA_022393335.1 Macrotrachela quadricornifera | reverse complement strand
TTGAATAGACCTTGGTAGTTTTCATCGTACGATTTGGAGACTTCCAATGATATGTTTGACAATACTATTTCTTCGAAAAACTAATCTTCTAACATACGTCAAACATTAATATAGATAAATAAAACGTTGTTATTTTCACAGAAAAATTCCTTTCTGGTTTTTCAACTCATTCTGAAAAAAATCAGGATTGTAGATCAAATATTATTAATTCATAATGGAACTTTTCATTTTTATCTATCAAAAACTCTCGAGCTTGAAAGAATTTTAAAAACTTGTAATCAATAACTTCGACTATACACTTTGACGACAAAAATGTAACTCGTTGATTATTTATTCTACTTTGTTGTTTTGAAAGAAAGACGAAAAAAAAACATTTCTTTCCAACTAATAATACTCAGGTATTTCGAGGCCCTAGACAGCCACCAAGGAAGCACAGAATGAAAAAGAAAAAAACATATAAAAGAGTATAACCATATGAATATATAGTTCGTAATCAAAATTTGCAAGATTGCTAGAAACTATCAAGATGTAATTTACTTTTTCTATATATAAAAAAATACTTTCTACAACAAGTGAGTTAACACATTTTTCAACTAATATTTTTTTTACATTCATATTCGAAAATAAATATAACGGAGATTTGTAACATTTTCTATTTCTATAATTATAAAAAATCGAAAGATTAGCTTTTAGTTTTTAATGTTACAGAGATAATTGTACAAATATTTTAATTTTAGAATAAATTATTAGAGACATTCTTTCTGGTTTATTATAGATGAATATATATATGTATACATAAAAATATCAGATAAATTTCGCAGAATAATTAAGTGCTTTAAGCGAATCTTGAAAACATAAATTAGCCAAACCATGATCACCTCTCTTTCGATATTTTAATCCTTGAGTATAGTAATAATGCATAGTTTTTGTACATAAATGCCGCATTAATTGATTTGTATTTTGAACTTCAATAATTTTATTCGATATAAGACCATATGCCCATTCTTTCAATTCATTATCTCCATCAATATTAAGAACATATATTGTATCAATAGAATAATCAATTAATAAAACATCTAATCCAATAAGTTTATCCGAAGTACATGCGACACTTATATTTGATGAACGATTTATTGATAAAGCATTTCCGAATATATCAAAATTCGAACAATTAATAACTGCTTTACCTAACATATTTGTTGGAAGATCTGATAAACCAAAAGCCAATATCTTGAAATTTTGCACCAAATCGTCTAAAAATTTCAAAAATTTTGATGGAATTTAGTTATTGAAAACAAAATGGATATTATTTACTTTGTGACATTGCTTCTAATACTATATAATAATTATATTAATGTGAAGCAATATATTGACTGATGTAGCAATTTTAAATAAAATTAGGAGATTGATTATATTGTCAATTTCCAAAGAAGAAATCTTTATTAATAAATGTTTCAAGATTTGAACGATGAAAATGTAATAATCTTCAAATGATAAAAATAAGACAATCTATATCATATTTATACAAATCAGAAAAATAATAATGTCTCTTTTTCTTTCTTAATGACAATTAATAAGCTGTATAATATTTATTCATATAAATTAAAAAGAAAATTATTTGATTAAGTACAAATAAAAAAAAATTTGTGTATTAAAACATCCTAGGCAACATATTTGATTTATTTTTATTGTATTATTCACTTTTATGATCTTAAAATTTGTCTTCTTTTTTCTAACGAATCCTAAAAAAGTATACAAATCTCAAATGTAGTAAGACATCTATATAATTTATCAAAATAAAGGACGAAGTTTTTTTATTTACTACTACACATACGTATCTTTCAAATAAAATATATTCTGTCGCATGTTTAAAATAGTATGAGGTTCATTGTATTATGTTCTCATTCACAAAGAGGCCTTCAATTCATTTGTATTTGTCAGTTTCTTGTTTTATGTCCAGAGTATATGTGGATGCTTTGTTCTTTATTCGTTCTGTTTACTTTAAGGTAAAAACAAGCCCATTCTCTTTTTCTTTACATATTATTTGCACGCTTGCGAATATCTAAGATAAAGCAAAATAAAAATGTTTTCATCGTTGCTTCGATGCAAACAGTTCGTGTAATAAAATTGGAAAAAGAAGTATAATGGATGTACCAGGTTGAATGGCCACGTTTTCTATTTCAATTTTAATTCATTTAATGTAGTTAGACGTGTAAGCCGTGCGGCTTAGCCGCCGCCGCCGCCGCCGCCGATTTTTGTGGAAAAAATCCAGCCGCCGCCGCCGATGAGCTAAAAAAATTAAAAATTTTTAAGCCGCCGCCGCTGACGGCCAAACGCTTCAGCCGCGCCGCCGCTGTTAGGATAAGTAATTATTAAAAATTACAGCCGCCGCCGCTGCGATAAACATTAAAATATTTGTTTTTTTCGATATTTTAAGCGTTTTTGATCAGTTTCAAGGATTTATCTACGCTACTTTCGTATAAAATCACTTTCTATAATAGGTTTCCCTTTTTCCTTCAAAAATTTCTCCAAAACGTTTTTTAGAAAGAATTTTTAAAAAACTCAGCCGCCGCCGCCAAGAGTCAAAAAAAATTTGAAATTTTCGAACCGCCGCCGCCGGCAGTGGAAAAAAATTTGAAAATTTTGAGCCGCCGCCGCCGATTGCTTGATAGATTTTGAATAGCCGCCGTTGCGCTGTAAAACAAATTCTAAATTTTCAGCCGCCGCCGCTGACTAAGTCATCGGCTTACACCTCTAAATGTAGTGTATTAAAAAGAAACAAATTCGAGCATTCAAATTTCAACCATTTCAGAATTGGCCGCAAAAAATTCTGCTAATTTCGAAAGCAATTTCAATGAAGTTTTCTATAAAAATTGTAGAGCGGCATTATGCTGCATCTTGCAATATATTTTGCTGTTTTGATACAGTGTATTAGATGGTAAAAAACTATAATGGAAAAAGATAGTTTCTTGTTCGAAAGGGATTACATATGACTTCAAGTTCTATTTTGTTTATTTGCGTTTACCCATGCCAATTTCGTACGGCAGGAACTGGTCGGATCTGATAAAATTCCGGTGAATTCCTGTAGCAAGATTTTAACGCCGGTTCCGACCTTCAGATCCGGTCTAGTTCCTGGATATTACTGGCTTTGGATGTGAAATTTGGATCTGACTATCGTATTCGGAGCGGTTCCCGACGACGTTTTCATGTGGCCTTTACCGTTTACTGGGTATGGATCGTATACTATCATTTCCCGTGCGGTTCTTAACCCTTTCCGGCCCGCCGTACTAAATATAGTACACTTTTTTCAAGTTTCGTGTTCCTTGAATAACTGACGAACGCAAAAAGATATCTAGAAGCGGTTTTTTCTATTCCATAGAGGAGGTTTCGGTGTATCGATCTATATAAGAATTACACACATAATGAGTTCACTCGAGTGGTAACTTTGATAGTTTTTTAGAACACTACTTCTGTTCTAAAAAATTCTTTGCAATTTCCGTAGGGGGGTACAGGAATAACCGGAAAATTTTTTTCAATGATTTTTAAAAATTTTGATGAAAATATTTACAACACACACTGCGCATATTAAATATAACGTCTCAAAGAAATTTCATTCATCGACTAACTCATGGGCCTGAAAGGGTTAATAGCGATTTTATTGATTTCTTATGAATGGTCGGATATGGATCATATCTTATCGTTTCCTATCCGGTAACGAGCATGCGAATAGAAGCTTTTAAAATTGTTTACAAATTTAAAATCTAACAACTGAAGTTTAAATGAAAGCATGCAGGTGTATATGTTTTTGCTTTCTAAACACACACTATCAAGATAGTTTCTAGTTGATTACTCATCGATTTTCATTGAAAATAAACATTGTTCTCGTAGAACTTGCATACATTAATTTTTTGTAAACTTATATATATGTATGCATAAACAATATAAATCAAAAAAAAATATACTTGATTGAAATTAGTCTATAAGTCGATAGTAGCACAAAAACAAATCAATTGATTGCAAACTTTCTTTGAAAACAGTCGCGAGGAATCATAGCACTTTCCTAAATAATCATATAAATTATAATGACGTCACATAATAAAAAAACATCTATATATATAAAGAAGAATGTTTGTCTGTTCGCTATGCATTTAGTCCCTGTGATAGGTAGCGTCACAAAACTTCCCACATTACTTAGCTCCTGAGGAAAGTCGACGGTGGAATTGGAACCAATAAACAGGATGCCCGGAAGGGGTCGGGTGAAATTTCATCCCGATCAATACATATCGAGATTCTGATGAGTCTTTTCGCTATATATTTAGTCATCGTGAGAGACAGCGTCACGGAACTATCCGCATCAGTTCCTTGAGTCCTAAGGAAAATTGGCAGAGTGATTGGAGGTGAGAAAGGGATGCGTGCGTGAAACTTCATCCAAGTCGTAAGACACTGATTTTATTCATTTTCTAATCAAATGACGCAATTAATGCAAATTTGAGAGTGATCGTGTTCAGGGTGGATGCGAGTAAGGATGTCAGCTTGAGCCCGACGAGAAGAGTCCTGTTAAAGATGCCTGACGCATGCCGGTAAAAGCCCTGTCCAAGAAGTTTTAGGTGTGACGCGAAAATTTCTGTTGCAGATAGTTCACCCACATCAGGGAACAGTCCTATAGAAGACATGTTATGTACAGCAGAAAAAGTCGGGTGGAAGATGCAAAACTTTAACCATATTCTCTTTTCATCGGGTACCTTCGCTAGTCTTCAATATTTCTGCTTATTATCATATTAGATAAAAAATGTCATACAATTTCAATGATACTTGTTGCTAATTCATGTTTAGCTGAAATTCTGCTAGCAATTAATATACTTTGGATGGCTATAATCACCTTAGAAAATGATTTGAAAAGACAACAATATGATGATCCGTTATCTATCTTTCGAGATTATATCGGTCATGTTACTTGTTTTACACAGATTTATTCTTATTTCTTCCAAACAATTTATCGATCTCGTTTATTTTGTCAATCGGCTCGATTTCAAACACTTCTGATTGGCTTAACATGGATCTTGGATTGTATATGTATTCTTCCACAAATATTTATTAGCGTATGCTTTGTATTTCTTATGGTGACTCTATTTAAATTTACAGATTCAGTTAAAATATTTCTAATGAAAATAATCAATTACCGACGACGAAATATTGTCGTAGCAATACAAAGATAGATAGAATCAAATTGTGAAAACATTTTACAAAACTTTATGTGATGTTGTCGTGTATTTCTATTATTTGATTATATTTGTAACTTGAAAAGGTTTTTTGTCTTTAGTTTACAATGATTCTACTGGTTGAATTGTGACGTCATTCGATACTTAGAATAACTTAAGTTTTGTACTTCATGGTGTTTCATGCTGATTTTTTAATTGATCGCAAGTTGAAAGATTATAATGACGATGAATAAACTTTGTACTATATTGTTATTGTCTATTCACTCTTTTCATTTTATTTTACTTTGAATACAATCGTAAATGATTGTAACAACTGAAAAATAGTATTCTGGTAATATATTCTTGTTATAATATATTAAAAAGATGGATCAGTTCATAGTTATTTATAGTAATTAGTGAAAAAGAATGAATAATACTTTTGCATTGACGAACAACGTACAGTAGTTGATTTTTTTCTAGCAACATAATCATTAAAAGTAGATGGTCACATGGTCCTTATTCGATAGTAGCAGCTCGATTACTAAAGCATTATTATCATAATAGTATTTGTCTGTGAGAAAAACGACTTTATTTTAGTTCTAATCTCAAACTAGTAGATGTAATGATAGATATTTTTCTTTTCAACATGTTATACGAAATGGTCGTTTTATCTATCAAATATTGTTTTTATTAGTTGACTTCTCTAACTAAAAGCACTTATCTTTTGTACTCCGAATTTTTTGAAGTAAGTTTCTGGCTGTACGCCTACAGAAAAAATATATTTAGCATTATGTAGACATTTAAATTATAGGGATGAATTCAAGTGTACATAATTTATTAAACAAGAAACAAAATTAACGCTATTCATTAGAAATATATTGTAAACAAATATTTTATAATACAAAGTATATATTTATCAGATTTATCATTTTATAAATGCACTAAACAACTGCCTTGATGTCTATATCAAAAGATTTAAATTTAACCATAACAAATAATCAATCATGGTTTATTCCTTTCGATATTCCATTACTTATAAGTCTTACGTTGGTAGTCTTTCATTTACGATTACTTTATTCTGGGCGACTGTAATAACACTTCATAATGATCTTAAACAAATTGCATATGAAGATTCATTTTGTATTTTTCGAAGTTATATTAGTTATGTTGCATGTGCTCAGTTATTTTATTCTTATTTTCTACAAGCAATTTATCGGTATATAATAGTTGATTATCCAACTCGATTATTCTGGCAAACAAAACGAATTCAAATATTTCTTATTATGTTAACATGGATCTTTGCTGTTATATATGCTTTTCCACATATATTCACTGGTGAAATTAAATATTTTGTAGATGATCAAATATGTCAAATGCCGCTTCATCTTTCTATTGTTACAGTCTATAATGTAATTTATGTTTACATGCTACCGATGAATGGTATTATGTTTATTTATTTTAAATTAATTCGATATGTCAAAGAAATGAGTAACAATGCAATACTGACAAATAGTTTATTTCGTATACAGAAAGAATTAAGAATGATACATCGAATAGTTGTACTTGTATCTATTTTATTACTACTTGGTGTACCTTATATAATTTTTGTCTTCATGGGCTTCTTTACTCAACCACCAAAATATTATTTTCGTATAGCTTTTACATTTGTTGAAGTATCATTAGTATTCGTAATAATTACTTTATTTAAATTTACAGATCCAATTAAAACATCTTTGATTAGATGAATAAATCCACAATGAAATGTAGTTGTTGCATTTTATTTTAATTATATTCGCATGTTGATCTTACTATTTGAATTTTCTATTTATAGTTCATAGTGAGTGTATTAGATAAAGACAGCATATACACATTCTCATGCATAGAAACAACACTGTATTGTATCATAAGATTGATCTATATTGGTAAAGCACGAAAAAGATCAACGTATATATGTATGTTATGATTAATGTCGCTTTTTTTAAAAGTACTAGCGACCATGTTTTGAATAAATTTTGATTACTTTGAGTTATCAAACTACCTCTGATTTTGAATGACCAAGCAATTGACCAATCAGGAGAACTTTTGCTGGGCATTTCGTAGGCTATCTCGAAGTACTAATTTTCATTCAATTTGAACTTTCAATAATACCAATCGATAGAGAAAATTGTCCTTTTTCGATGTACGCAGAGTCAAGCTCATCATATCATTTTATTCTGGAGTTATAAGCATTTTCCCACGAGATCCGAAATCAGCCAAATGATCTTTCATCAGGCCAAAATAGCTCTATATAGGGGTAACTTGCCATGTTGAGTCCAATCGTGATATTTCTTTTCAGTTTCATAGCTGTCTGAAGTTACCATATCAACATTCGCGAAAAATCCTCTTTACATGCTATACATCAGCAAATTGCTGAAATCTCGAGAATGTTGATATGGTAACTTCAGACAGCTATGAAACTGAAAAGAAATATCACGATTGGACTCAACATGGCAAGTTACCCCTATATAGAGCTATTTTGGCCTAATGAAAGATCATTTGGCTGATTTCGGATCTCGTGGGAAAATGCTTATAACTCCAGAATAGAATGTCCAGCAAAACTTCTCCTGATTGGTCAATTGATTGGCCATCCAAAATCAGAGGAACTTTGTAGTCCTCAGCTTGCTCTTTTGAATGGTGAAAACTGCAGTTTGATAGCTCAAAGTGATCAAAATTTATTCAAAACATAGTCGCTAGTACTTTTAAAAAAACTGCCATTAGATACATTCGTTTGGATGAAAACTAACTTGATAAATCTTAGAAAAAGAACAAAGGCATTAAAGTGCCTTTTTTGTAAGTATACAAATGATTCATAGAAGTAGAAAGTATTGATACTGAAACCTTGATTTTTAAATAGATTTATGTGCTAATAATGCTTTAGGAAAAAAGCAAGTTACTCATATCTTAACATTTGATCAGATGACGATAGTTTAAGAAAACCTTCCTTTTTATAGGAGCGGATTAACTTGTACAGACTGATATGACAATAACAGTCTTTGCTCATTAATGAGCCACGCAAGTGTTTGTACAATGATAACTCATAGGTGCCCAAATGCTATATAAGAGGAGTATCGAGAGATCCTCAAGTCCTATATTGCTGGGGTACTCACAAGTAATACTTATCGGTATGACTCACTTAACCGTAAACTGAATACAATCTACTGAATATTTATCGCCTCATTAAATTTTACACTTAGAAGTATCGCTGAACAAGCACGTGCATACAAACGACATATGTATTATTGAAAAGGTTAGTCTTGTTGTAAGAAGTTCGTCTTTAATAATAATGCAAAGTTTTTTGGATGCATATATTTGTTCAGCAAGAGTTCTCAATGTCGAATTTCGATGAGAAGTGATAGAGAACGATTAGATCATATTCAGTCGAGGGTTAAACGAGTCGCAACAACGAACGTTACTTGTTTATTAATAGGTCATCGTTTTCTTTGTCTATTGATAGGTCATCACAGCCGTTGTAAAATGATGACTCATTACGATATTCGTTTCGGTAAATGGTCATTGTTGGCTTTGCACAGTGATCATTGACAATGATCTTTGTTAATAAATGAGTTAGTAGATACTTTATCTAACTTTTTTGAGATCTGTGCGATAGTGGTATATTTTTCGATTGCTGACATTTCTGTGTACTATGTTTTTTATCGATACATATGTAGATCGATAGATAAAAATCATATATCACTGATATATTTTTCGATTACAGTTTCTTCCCACTTTATAGCATTGAGACTGATTCCTAGAAGTATTCATGTATGGGTTTACTAAGGTATGTACTATTGTGTGCGTTTAAATGGAACGGCATCCTAAATATCAGATATATACATAGAAAAGGAGTCATCGGGTAGTGTATAATTTATTTTCACATAAATGATTATGCTGTATCACAATCTTTCAATAATACGTGTGTTCTAACTGCTGAAAGTCGGAAAATTTTAAAGGCAAAATACGTTGAAATTGATCACTTCTTGAAGAGTCAATAATAATTTTACTAGTTATCTTAGTCTATTTAGACCAAGATTTATGTCAAAGCAATAGTTTAGCTAATATATAATAATCTAACTAATATCCGTTCTAAAATAAAAATTTACCGTCTAAGTTTTATTATACTTTTACAAGAAAATGGGAGAAAATGTTATAATAGGAGTGGAGCGATAATACTAACAGCTATTTGCGGACACATACGATATAAAGCGAAGTGCGTAGATCATACCGTTTACAGCTGAAATTTACAATAGTTTACGATAACGTCCAAAATTCATTTATAGCCGGAGGTGATAGACCTGCGCATCATTGAGAAAAAAAATAACAGATTAATTATACTCTACAAAAATGGTAAAGTAAGAAGTTATTCTATAATGTATATTTCTTCTTCTGTTTATTCTTTCATAATGGTGTAATAACAACAAACTGTACATATTAATAATTACTAGCATACCATCAAACAGTTGTTTTTTTCTCCTTCCTCTAACCTTTCATGCGAACACAATTCTGTCTGTATGCTAAAGCGAGGAAAGATAGTATTTCTTCTTAGCTTAGATTACATTTTTCTGTACGTAGACGTGTTAAAAGAAAAGATATTTATATATTTGGTTAGTAACTCTGATTGCTGAAGGACATGAAAGCCGTATTGATAATATTCGCTGTTATTTCTTTACTGTTAGTTTATACAGTTCATACAGGTGATGTAAATTTCGTAGATAAAAGAGCGGTTCGACTAAAGTAGATTTTTCTTTATTGTGTTTTTCTCAGAGATTTCACAAGATATCAATCAAAAGTATCAGGAGAGTTACAATCAATGGCAACGTATTAAAAACTTATGGAATAATTCATATCAATATACATTCGGAACATCTTCATGGACGGGATACGGAACCAATACGACAATGTTCATTAACAATGGAGAAGTAAGTAATAGAAAAAGTAGAAAATAGAAAGACTGTTTATAATAGGACACAATGCGTAGAAATTTACTATTACATTAACTAATTCAAGATAAAACATTTTTTTTTTCTATATTTTAATAAAAAATCAACAATCGATTTTGAACGACTTTTCAGAAAACGATCTTCTAGGAAACCTGTGCAAATTCATTACGTTAGTTTGGATGAACATAAGTTCATTTTTATTGAAAATACATCAAAACACAGCCATAAAAGAGAAATGAGAATAAGAAGGACGATAAAATAAATTTGCAACCAAACATATATGTGTACGCATAAATATACGATAACAGGAAAGAAAAAAACTCATATACATGTAGAGGAAAGTAATGTAAGAACACATAGAAGGAAAAACCTTCAGTATAGTGTGTCCTATACCTTATTCGAGAATAAACTAACATGTAATATGTTGCATGTATAAAATTAATCGAAAGACATTCCATTAGGTACAGTCTTTTATGTTAATTTCGAATCTTTTCTTACTTTTTTCGCTAAAATGCGAAACCAAATATACTATGGAAGCCTTCCATTTTTTTATTTTACTTTTATCTTCAAATTGCTAATAGGTTGTTAGACGTGAACACACAGCATCTCATAACGGCCAACAACTTAAACATTGGGTTGAAACTAAAGGTCAATTGTACACAAATAAAATAACTAGTGGTCGAATACATCCAGGAACATTCGATGATGTCTATTCAAAATGTTTAGAAGCGTTAAGTGTATCTACCGATAGTGGCCACTCGCAACCTCAACTAATATTCGAAGTAGATGCAGCAAATCACGGTCTAGTATCAACTTGTGGAAATGTTCCACGTGGATGTGCTGATGATTGTTTCTTTGGTATATCAATCAAAGCTATAAAGCCTTATACTCGACAAAGATCAAAGAGCCGTACAGGTACAAAGACGTCATTAACAACAACAACAACAACAACAACAACAAGCGAGCCGAGTATCGATGTATCAACTAAACAGACTGTCAACTATGGAAATTATATTATTTATTCAAAATTTCTACTTATTCTTAATATCTTTATTGTAAAAGCAATAGTTTATGCATATTCATATTAATCTGAATTGTTTTACTTCTCCTAGCTCATCTTGCTTATCTAATTAATTAATCTTTATCTACAAATTTTGTCTTTTGCTTTTTACCTTTTAAAGCTTAAATAAATTAGAAAGTTAAAATCTATTTTTTATATAATTGAATATCAAGTTTTTTGGATGAGAATATTTTCATCGATAATGTAGCTTGGTGTGGATTTCACAGGTAATAAAAACTAATACACACTGTTCAATTGATTCTGTTATGCTAGAAATCTATGTGTAATATTTTACGAGATGAATAGATTGTTTCTTGTCTTAGTAATCAATTATGAGGAATCTCTTTTATGATATTCTTCGAAAAATTGTATCTTTTTAAATAGATCAATATAACATGTAAGTATAACAATTGATTAGCGGACAACTGATTTTTTCCTATTTCGTCGACGTATTTGCCCAAATTCTTGTCGTTCATATAGAACTTTTCAGGTGTATGTTGATGAATTACAGTTAATAGTATTATTTTGTCATGTTCTACATTGTTAAAAAAGCCATTTATCGAATAATGCTTTAAAATAAGAGGATACTATATAAAGTATAGAACGACGTTTGAATTCAATAAATTTATGACATATTATCTTGAGAATTGTATTATTTATTATTTGGTCAGAATAATAAAATCTTAATAGAGATAGATAAATCAAGTTTGCCTAATTTCAGTTCAAGATCTTTTTTTGTTGCTTTTTTAAAAGAATCTAATTAATTGTAATATAATTTATACTTAGCATAAACTTTTTATTTAATGCAATGAAGCTCATAATAGAGAAAATTACTTTAATTTAAGATCAACGGTGGCAATATGTATGTACATAGACTTAGTTCATCTGATCTATGTAAGCTTTGCATTCATAAATCCATATTTTGAATCTCTACATCTGCAAAAATATCTGACAGCTATCGAAACAGCCAACAAGATAAAACAAGCGCAAACTCATGGATCATAAGTTCAAAGAAATGGAAGGATTTGCGTATAATGCTCACGGACGCTGTACTAGCTGTAGTAAAAAAAAACCTGGAAACAACCAGCAAAGGAAGCGATCTATGTATCAGCAAAGAAAATAAAAATTTTCTATTCTGATTGTAATAAGTTTCTTTGTCTAGAATGTCTTAACAAGAATATCCTATTATGTGATAAAGGACTCAAAAAATATCGAAGCCATTCTTGGCAAAATATTACTAGTCTGATATTTTCTGAATAAAAAGTTATGATATAAATTATAATTTTGTTCCTTTACAATATTAAATATCGGAAGAAATTATTTGATAATGTTCATCGATTATCACATTAGTATACGAAGTCTATAATCGTATTGCATAAATTACCTTTGCTTCAACCTTTCATATTTTGAAGATAATGCCAGCCTCTTTTCTGTTTTAAGGACAAAGACTAATTTTATTCCAAAAACTATGTTAGTTTCCCTTTATATTAATATACGAAATCTTATAAACATTTGTAATCATTAAACGGAAATAAAATAGTTCTATTTTATTTTTTTTCGATTAGTATTAATATGCACAAATAAAAAAATAAACAGATAACTACTTTTTTTTGTTTGAGAAAATAAGACAAAATATAATTAAATAAAAAGAATGTATGCCAGCTTAAATAGATATTAAATTAGAATATTAAAGTTCATATTTGATTAATTATTTTAAGCTCATAATATTTCGACACTTGTATTCAATGATCATTATCAGATATATTTTGGCCACAAATTGAATGGTCAATATTTTATTATGAATGATCAGTAAAATTTGATCGTTGTTAAATATTAATTATTAGTAAAGAATTTAAAATGTTAGTATTTTATTGAATGTTCAATAGCCATTATGTTTGGTCAGTTAAATAATCGTTTGATCAGTAACCAAATCTTTTTTTCGGTGAAAATATTGTGGTAAAAATAGAAGACGTATGGTCCACGTTGTCAGATGATGCCATCATCGTCCATGTGATACAAACCGGATAAAAACCGGCGATTTTATTTGGTAAACCGGAGTTAACCAATGCTGGTATATGCAACTAGCGAATACCGTTTGCCACTATTTTTTGAATGTTCGTATAGCGAAAATTAACATATATTTTTAGATTCATATAATTTTTATTTTATCCAAAATTAAAATACAAAAAATAAACAAAAAAAAATTTAAAGAAAATATATCTATTGGATGCGCCAGGATAAATGGTCCTCTCATTATTTTGCATTTTTTTCACTCATAATTCGATATAGACAAACATTTTTTTATAGAGAGATTCCTTGTCAAATTCTCTACAAAACGTATAGAATTTTTTGTCTCAAATAGGCTTCTTTATTTTGTGACATGTGATATAATCAATTTGTCCCGAAAACACAACTTTCAAACAAGAAGCTTGTAATACATAGTATTATGAGAAATCGATGAAAAAAAACGCAAATTGTTTTAGTAAAAGAAATCTTCTGAATTTTATTGATAAATGACGATGTTATAGTCGAAATACTAAACAGTCTTCAAGTGCAACTTTTTCTGATCAGCAAGCATGAAAAGTCGACTAGTTTATCTCAAAATGACCGTATTATGGAGATATATGAGATAGTAAGTTTTCTAGAAAAAAAGTCTGCTATACAAAACCCTTTAGGTGATTCTTCAGATATACTCGAACACTATGAATAAATCTCGTTAGGAGATTGTAAGGAATATTTTCCTTAACAACAGAAGTTATTATCTCTTTCATCGTATACAATGTTAGATGAAGGTTTCTTCAAAGTATTTAAATGTATTTGACAATCCAACTACATTGTATTGTAGAGCAATCTTTCCTTTACAAAATCCACTGAGTTACATTTCTTCACAGTGTAGCACTTTTGAGATATGCTAGTCCTACGAAAAATTTTTGTTGTCTGAAAGTTGTGTTTCTGAAACAAATTGATTACATTGCTTTTTGCAAAATAATGAAACCTATTTGAGATAATAAAAATTTATACGTTTTGTAGAGAATTTGACAAGGAATCTCTCTATAAATTTTTTTTATCTATACCGAATCATACGTGGAAAAAATACAAAATACTGGGAGGACCATTTATCCTGGCGCATCCGATAAAAATAATAAATAATAAAAAATCGATCTGAAAAGGTATAGAATTAAAAAATTAAATAAAAGAAAAATAATACTTACTTGAACTTTATCGTCGTTAAGATGTATTCGTGTCTTTTAGTAAGTAAAAAAGCAAAATAAAATAATGATAAGCAAATCTCAAGTTCGAGTTCTTTGTCTTCGATCGAGATTGATCAAGTGTAATAAAGATATCTGACCATATTCAGTACTTTGAGACGTCATATTTTCTAATCCTGAACTCTGATTTGTTTGAACAAAACGAAAAGACAAACATTCATGTCTTTTTAAGCACAGTATTTATCGCTATACGACTGTTTCTTTAAAAAAACGGAATTAGATAAGGTTCACATGTTTCAGTTTGTTCAACAAATTTATTATCAAAATGATCAACGCAAAAAACTCCACAAATTCTGAGAGTTTCCAAAAGATTTAGACGTGGTAGCGGGATAGTCCTGGCGACTTCCTATGGAAACGCCCATAATCTAATCATATATTTCTTCACTCAATCAAATTGTTATCTTTCTTCCTCATCGTCTTCTTTATTCTTTTTAAAATGAAGACAACAAGAAATAAAATGATGCAATATTGTGTAGTTTTCATAAACGAGCTATGCTGATTTTTTATACAAGCGTTTCAAAACTCAGAGTCAAAATCAATCTTTGTTACGCTTTTGTTTGTTTAGAACGTAGATGTGACGATAATGGCACCGTCATTGCTACTATTTTCATTAGTGCTGCTCATCAACGCTAATTCATTTTGCACATAATCTTCCATTGATACTAACATCTCTTCTAGCGCTCATAAGTGTGATGATGTACTGGCTCCCATCATATGCGTAAATATTCTTTTTAATTTTTTTATTGTAAAAAGTATAACGTCTGAAGCATACATCAATATACATGGTATGATATATTTAAGAGAAACTACGGAAATTTATGTTTTCTCTTCATATGAAATATTTGAATATATTTTATCGATATACATCAGGGCAAATATACCTCTATGTATGCTTCATAGAATGATAGATAAATTACATCAAAAGAATCAGTTGCCTTTAGTGCAACAGAAGTATAATGGATAGATTGATGTGAAAGGATCCATCTGTCTTTTTTCTCATTCTTAGTTTTGAAAGTTAAAATGAATAGAGTTAAAAGCAAACGAGAAACAACAAAATCCATAATAATAATCATTGTGTCAATACTTCTCTTATTCTATTTTGGTAAGTCTTACTGAAACCAATTTCCTATATTCAAAAACTTCTATAGTAAAATTTTTTTCAAAAAATGTTGTATCTGGAAATGTAGAAAATAAATTGCCATGATTTCGCATTAGTGAATATTTGTTTATCTACATTTTAGAATTTTTATATTGTTTTGTATTAGTGGAATGAGTGGACTCAGTAAAGAAGATTATTTAAATCGGATAATTCCTCCCAGCGTAAAAGTGAAAGATATACCTCTTGTAAAGGCAACAAATGAGGCATTAAAGGATGTTGGCTATTTGATTACTTCTCCAGATGATGTTACTGTAGAAAATGGTAAATTTGATATAGTTCCCTGGCCTACAAAAGGCTGGAGACAACTTGATCCAAATACAGGAAATGAAGCTGGAACAACTGAAGGATCAATGGAGATTTATTGGAAAGGAGATCGTTTATATGGCAAAAATCATGCTATTGCCACTGATTCTAATCATTATTTGCTTGGATATAGTAAATTACCATCGCAATTTTCATCATTATCTAACTCAAATATAAATGAGCCATCGGATATTTCATCCGTTTTCCTTTGGTATTCTGACTATCATCCTGATGGTGGCCAGTTGTTTTTTCCCACTAATGGTAAACCATTCATTTCCAATTTGGCTCCAGCTGTAGGTGATGATATTACACCGGATCATTTCACTGCTTTTTATGTAAGTGAAGGTTATGGTCTATATATTTATCCAGGTGTATGGCATAATGCTGTTTATATACATCCATCTCAATCCCCAGTCTCATTATTTGGTCGTCAAGGTCGCATCCATGCTCGTATATCTGTTGATTGGGTGAAAGAGTTTAATACTGTTTTACGTGTTCCTCTCACCATTACATCTAATTAATAATTACTATGAATGTGTGAATAGGATGCAATAAATTAATCATTATTTGTATCATCCACTCTTTATTAGTCTAGAATTGCAATAGAATTGAATCAGTGGTCGAAAATCACAATACAACTCGAAAAACTTTATTGTACAAAATAATTTTGAGCTCATCTGATTAACTAGATATTTTAACAAATCTAGTTAAGAATCCGATATCATCTCAAATCAATTCTGTCGTTAGAAGATGAATATTCGTGGCAAAGTCATCGAATAGGCCTCACTAGGCAACCATACTTTTCTAGCGCCTGAGTAACTACATGTGAGATAAATAAAGTTTTGTTTTACAAAATATTTATGAAAAACTTCATTACAACATCACAATTCTGATTATCTTGAGGGTGAATGCGATATAATTAGGAAAATTTGAGATTCAGAAGACATAGATGACGTTGATTTCACGCCAGCTGTTGCTACCGATAATATATATTCAAATAGTTGCTGCTAACTGATAACGTTATCTATAGTCCGATCAGCGTTCTTGTTCTCTAGCGTTTCGTTCTGAAGGAATGGAAACGCACTTCATAATGTGCTTTTTAGCCATTTTTCAACATATCGAAGTGTTTACAGATTTTCTCTTATTTTTTTCTATCTACATTTGTTATATGTTTCCCGATTTTATGGAGGGAAAACTCAAAAAATGTTTACATTCTAGAACTTTGAGTCATCTGTTGATGTTTTTGAACTCTATAAAGAACAAACTAAAAACGTGTTTTTGTTATTGCTGATATTGGTCAATTCGTATATCGATTGATAATTTTATTTCAAGTCAAACAACCACAATTCTAATATAAGAAATTGAGTTTGTAGGAGAGTGACACATATACTAGATCATAGCATTTCAAAGCTCAATATAGATTACAGTTGGTTATATGACCGTTGATTGAAAACTAGCCAGAAATGTTTTCAAAACTCCGATCATATCTCAAATATAATTGAACGTTATGAAAAAACGATGACCTCAGTTAATGAACTTTTCATTGTACTCGTTTCCTTCAGTTTATGTTTATAAATCGTTACATAACTTCTATTGTCTAATGCATAGGAGTACATGATATACATATAGAAGTTATATTATTTCTGTTTAAAGTTTCTTTATCGACAAATACAGTTACGTTTGTTATTTTATCCAAAACATTGAAGAATGCTCCATTACTTGTATTCAGTAGCTTTTCGTATATTATCAATCGAAACAATAGTGAAAAAATGGATAATTGCACAGAAATCTAAACAACATACTCATCGAGATAATCGGTGAAAATGAACACTATACTGGAGACCCACGTACCAGATCAATTCTACGTTGGCTTGCGTATGTCGATACATCCCCAGTTCAATGAAGTAACACGTTAAGCTCGACCCCGATGGCAACACATCCCAAAGTATTGAGTGCATTACGTAGAAATTCAGACAAGTGAGAATGCTTTATTGGCGAGGAAGGAGACTAGTTGCGCTCAGATTAGACAAAATCAATCCCTTTCCTCGTCTTTTTTTGAAAATACAAGAAAAGTGCTTCCAGAACTGTTTTAGACGATTCCTAATAATCAATTGAGTTTTCACACTGAGTATAGACTAAGGGAGAACAAACTGATTTCCATACTAGAGATCATTCGATATCACGAGAAATTATTAGAAATCCATAAAAGTGATTTTATATCAAAGCAATCATCAGTAATTAAATGAACAGAACTACTCTGATTTGCAGTAATTTCTAGTATTGGGTTGGAATATAAGTTCTGACAAAGTTTTCTTTCTTTATCTCGCTGCGCATCAATGATTTCGAAGGGATCAAAACAAATGATAATCTCTCGGTGCAAAATCTGGTAAGTATGGTGAATGCTCAAGAACTTCCCATCCGAACTGTGTAATCTTTTCCTGAGTCAAATGTATGACACGTGTTCTTCCATCGTCATGCAAGAGAATGACATTATTTCGATTTCGAGGTAGAACTTCATGAACGCGCTGCAGCTGTTGTGAGTAAAAAGCGGCAGTAATCGTTTGATTAGTTTCTAACAGCTCAAAATATATGACATCGTCCATATCTCACCAAATGCACAACGTTATCTTTCTGGATGTAAATCTGCTTTAACGTCGGGGTAACGATTTTTGGTCCGGATCGAGTCACTGCTTTCTACGACCAACATTAATGTAGCGAACTCACTTCTCATCTCCAGTGACGATTCGTTCCAAAAATGAGTCAAAGGTGTCGATGGATAATTGTTGTAGAATGCTATTTCCGTACTTGTTAACCTTGCCAAGAACATGAAGATAACGATTTACTGTCATGTGAGAACAGTTGAGTTGTTTGACGTGGATTTAAATGGAACAAAGTATTCAACACCTGGTCATCAAACTCCACTTGTTTACCTGAACGGGAGTTATCTGTCAAAGTAGAATCTTCGGATTGAAACTTAGCAAACCAATGGTAGCATATGGAATCGTCGGCGGCTCTGCTACCGTATACGACACAAATATTTCGTGACGCTACCGTTACAGTTGAGTGTCGATTAAACTCATACAGCGTATAATGGCGAAGGTGAAATTTTTGATCATCTATTTTATTTAAAACAACTAAACGCTTTCTTCTCTATTTACATTCTGCTACGTCAATATATTTCATATTAAGCTTGATTGATCTTTCAATTTTTCACACACAATTGAACACATGATTCCTCTTATTCAAGCTATGACGGAATGTTTGAAATAAAATTAAGTGAATGTTCCAATCCGATATAAACTCTGTACTCATATGAATAACACTGGGTCCTCACTATTGCAAGGACAAAACATAGTGTTGTTCAAGTCAATATTGGGAATTAGTAGGAAACTTTTTTCATATGGTTCGAACTACCTCATGTTTTCTTCTTACAATAATAAGGAACTAGTGTTGTTCACATGAATATAGAGTGTCTATTAGAAATCAAAAAATTAGTTTGTTTCTTCTTGATATATTTAGTTAAAACTTAATTGTCTCTTTATAATAGATAGGATTATATAGCATATGAATGTGTAATAAACAAAAAAGTCTCAAAGAGTATGAGCAATACGAATGATGTTTTTACTGTGAAAACTAGATTTGTTTCTTTATATTTGCATGTCGCAAAATCAAAAACCAAAGTAAGAGTCTTTTATTTGTGTTTTGAATCATATTTTAACAGGTTCAAAAATCTTTTTCTTTGTACAACATATCAACGTCATCGAATGTTTGACAAGAAATAAAAAAAAGCAATACCACGCTTGACTGTGAAAACGAGCGTTTTTTTGTTTGTTCTCCACATTAATCAAGTATTGCACAATCATGAAGAAAGGCATATATTCATACAAATGAAAAAACATTTATTTCCACAGAATACGCAACGTTAAAAGAATCGCAACCATATGTGTGACAGCATTTATCCATCAATTATTACGTTACCTATCGAACTTATTTATCGGATTCTTGACCATCTTCATCCAGTCCATATACTTCTATCCGTTCGTGATACATGTACACGCCTCAATGCAATTACTGACACATATAATCCTTATCAGGTAGAGTCTCATTCATTTTCACTTCGATTTTAACCATCATCAAAACTGAATTAGTCTTCCATGGAGACCGTCAATTGCTTTTTTTATTGCATTATGATCATAAGAAAAGGTATTTCCATTGTATGCTATGCTATAACAACTATCAGCTTCTTACGGTTGTCTAGGCCTGTCACTTCTCTTCGAAACAGATTATATTACTAGCTGATGTCCTAAGATATATAAAATCTGTGATAGGTAAAGTGTCGATGCCTTTAGTTTTAATCGATTGATTCTCTTCAGCAACAACGGCTCACTCTACATATTAACTCTTTGTAATTATTATATAGAACTATACTACACTCAAGCTTCGCTGGTATTTTCCGTGGCATTTGGAATTCCAACGGTTCACGGATGCGTTGCACAACAATAAAGTAACCTACGTTTCACCCACATTTCGTAGATAAACTGCAAACTATTTCTCATAGACACTCACAACGTTGATTCTTGAGTACAATCAGATCGGTCATGTAGGAGCACAGTATCTTGCTGATGCATTAAAGATTAATCAAGTGAAGTAACATTTCGACTAGTTCATCACATATTCGATATTCTTATTCACTTAAGACACTCACAACACTGAAGCTTAGAGGAAACCAAATTGGTAATGCAGGAACACAATGTCTTACTGATGCATTAAAAATCAATCGAGTGAGCGAGCCGCTCTATTGATTTGGTGAATATTCCACATAGTCATTCATTACAGATACTCATAACATTGAATCTGTGGTGCAACAGAATCGGTAATGCAGGAGCACAATATCTTGCTGATACATTAAAAATCAATCGAGTGAGTCAACGTTTTTATTCGCTCAAGAAGATATTCAAAATTGTCAATCATTACAGACACTCATAGTATTGCATCTTGGAAGCAATAGAATTGGCTATGCAGGTACACAGTGTATTACAGATGCATTGCAAATTAATCGAGTAAGTTAGCATTTTTATTCTTCCAGAAGATATTCAATACTGTCGTTCATGACAGACACTCACAACCTTGCATCTCAGTGGCAACAACATTGGTGATGCAGGAGCACAGTATGTTGCTAATGCATTGAAAATCAACCAAGTAAGTCAGTAGCTATATTCGTTCGCCAAATGATTCACATAGTCACTCATCATAGACACTTACAATATTGTATCTTTGGAATAATGAAATCGGCGATGAAGGAGCACAATATCTTGCTGATGCATTGAAAACCAATCACGTGGAAGAAAAGATTTACTCATTCATTACACGTTCATTATTTTCCTTCATTATAGGGACTAAAAACATTGGAGCTGGAAAATAACCAAATCACTGATGTCGGAGCACGATATTTTGCTGATGCAATGAATATCAATCAAGTGAGTTAACTTTGGTCCAAATCTTATCCAGCTTTGAAAGATTTTTATTAAAAAGAACAACATGCTATTGATTGATAAAGAAAAAGATAACGAAGCATTCGTTGAAAAAAAGTTGTCTTAGATTTAAGAAAACTTTATTAATTACATCCAAAAAATGTCGATCCGATAATCTTTACTATTTGGTCACCAGATATGTAATATTTTCATTCGTCATAGGCACTCACAATATTAAACCTTTTGCACAACAAAATTAGCCATACAGGAGCACAATATTTTGCTGATGCGTTAAAGACTGACCAGGTGAAAGTATACTGTTCTGATGGATCTGCTGAAGAACTGTGCGATTTCAACATCACTGAAATTTCAAAGGAATGCACTCACCCGCCAGAAACTACAGACATTCAACTAAATTGAAACTTATGAAGGTAATGTAGTTGCAACTTATAAAAGATTTCAAAGACATTCGTCGCATTTATTTTTCAGAAATAACATACATGATTGGCCTATGTGTATTCTGCCTTTAGCTGAACAATTCAATCTTTTTTACTCATAAAATCTCAAATTTTGATGATTGAATTATTTGATAACAATATCATATTATTTCTCTATTATTCTTATAAGTTAGCGTCAATGTGTATAGATTTTCTTGCACTAGGATAACCTTTTAGCTCCTTATATTCGTTCTACTTCTCGTTGATATAACGATGCAAAACTCTAAGAAATAGCAATGAATTTATTATTCTTACAAATAAGTAGCTTTTCTGATGCGAAAGAGATTTACATAAGAAGCGCACAGATATCTTATTTCTTTTTCAAGTAGTAAATGAGTGGCAAGTAAAGAACATAGAAAAACGAACTCTAATGACTTCTGTCTATCCCAGAACTTCTGAAAGATTATCTAAGTGAAAATAGTAAATGTATTCATCCTATAACATGAGAAGCACGACAATGTCAAAAAAAGGACATTCTAAACCAATGCCAGTTAAAGCATTATGGCAATCAAAACAATATGATCATGTGCAATCAAAAATGAAACAATCACTAAAAGAAGCAAATGATCCAAAAAGATTCGGTTCATCATCAGTTTTATATTCTTTAGAATATACAGCGATCTTTAACCTGACTTTAATCGACCTAAGGCAATTTTTTTCATGTGCATGGAAATACAAGATCTGAATATTTTCGTCAAAACCTATATATGTGAAAAATCTTCCTTACATACGCAAGTCAACGAGTGAAGAAGTTATCGAAAAAGTGGAAGAAAAATAAAAAAAATTCTATTATGAAATGCACAAAGAACGTGTATCGAATTAATAAATGAAATGGCTCATTGTTAATTGATAACGATTTTAGTATTCGATTTCTGATCAATAGTATTGAAAAAATAAAAGAAAAACAAGCTTAAGATAATTATAAAAGAGGAATCAATGCTCTTTATTCTGAATATCCTGAAGATCAAGCCAAAATCGACGATAATCAATACTTGATCATCTTGAAATAAGTTCATTTGAATAAGAGAAAAAACAATCGATCGGCGACATTTTATTTTCTTTATTTTAGGTCAAGCTGAATTAGAAAAGAAATTCAGTTATTTACTTAGTTGAAATAATTCATGAACATCGAGACAATCCAAAAAAGAAATTAAAAAGAAAATGATTGAATTAGGTGAAAATACTATTCTTACTGAGTTTTTTTGTTATTTTCACTTCGTATTCCATGAGTTCTAAATTATATTTTTTGATCTTCATCAAACGATAAATAAAATATTGGTATCGAATAGAAAATGAAAATCATTCTAATCATATTTGTATGTAAGTGTTACGTACCGGAATTATATGCGAACATAAGATCCCAACACAATCCTCTTCTTCAACATTGTTTTTGTTTTCTCCTACTGAATATTCTATATAGCATCTCACACTTTCATCATCATCAATGATTCGTATATATACTCAGGACTGACTAAAAGTTTGTAGAACAATGTTGAAAAGACTTTACTGGATAAGGTAACCTACACAAAAGCGAAAAACCAAATATACCATGCTATGAAGTTTTTTTTAGGCGTGTCTATTGGTATATAGTAAATCCTGTTTCCACAAGACCATAAAAGAATCAATCATACTCACACTAGCGAGATGACTGGGGATGCAATGTATATGAGTTTGTAACTGGTCAAAAAACTATAAAATCGTATATGAGAAATAATATCTTACGAATACTTTCGACTAATACCAAGGATCACAATATTCAATAACTTGCCATAGTTGAATGAGAGTGTAGATGTGGGTGTGTGGTCGTCTATCAGTAAATTGATTCTATTTCTTCCAGGGTCTTATGAAAACAGAATTTACTATATACCATCCAACGTGCCTAAAAAAACTTTACAAAATGATATACTTGATTTTTCATGTATAAGAATAAAGTGCAATACACGTATGCATAGAAGAGTTCGAGACATTTCCACAGCACACATTAGTTTTGTAAGTACCTTCTTCTTTGAGCAAAGTAAAAATATGTGAATATATCCATTTTGAGATAGATTGTATGATATAAGACCGAAATTTTATGCTCAGTGTTCTTGATATTGCTCATTGAGAGAGCATAGCAAAAAAGCTCTTCTCTTTAAATGGTTAAAAGTTATAAATTCCAGCTCAATTCACATGAACCGTTTCATCTTCTAAAGGCTATTCAAAACTAAATGTATTCATATATTTTTAGTTTGCTCAAAAAAAAAAGTAAATCTTATAAAACTAATATATACTGTGTAAATGTCTCGAATTCTTCTATACATACGTGTATTGCATTCTATTCTTATATATGAAAAATTAGTTTCAAGACTGCTGAAACTTTTGTCGTCGACTATTTTGAAGACCAATAATAATTTAGGAAAAGTTCGTGTGTAGTAATAACGATTAATGATAATCATTAGTATCAAAGAAGAATATATCGTTTTTACATCTATTATACTGTGGTTTATCTAGTTTTTCTGGTCGTAAGGCGCGAAAAGCATTCCATCTGGTATTTACGAACGGAACGGTATCAAGCCAAATAATCAGTTATAAAGATCCGAGATGCTACATAATTGAACACCAATTGAAACTGACAATGACGTATAATGCACACTAGGGCTCCGCGGGACGACATTTTGGTCGTTCCATCCCGTCCCATCTCATTCTATCATGTGAACATAGCTCGTTTTTCTTGAAGTATAATCGAAAAAAAATCCAGCAAATTCACACCTTGTTTTTGAATACAAATCACTTATTTTACTATTCATCCGTTTTGTAATACTATCTACGACGATGTTTTTTTTCCACAAAAAGAATGACAAGTACAATAAGAAGCGGAACTCTGCATCAACAGTATAAAACCATTTGTGGCCATTATCTATTTATGCATTACACAAACTGTCGGATATTTTGAGACTTGTCATTTGTTGATCAGTATTTTCATGAATTCGATATAGTGGGAGCTATTAGGTCTCTCTTCACTATTTCTTTTTTAAAGATAGTGTTGAATAATGTACTTTTGGTAAAAGAAATAAACAACACTAGTTTCAGCCGACATTTTGTAGATAGATTACTCATTCATAATTAATAAGTTTCAAAGTTTCGGCATTGTTATATAGCACTCTTTGCTACTGTTCATCGATGCTTTATTTTCCTTCATTAAAAAATTGTGGAAGGAAATGCTGCGAATCAAATTTTCAATGAAATGATTCCGTAAGACTAGATCGGTCTCGCATCCCACAGAGCTCTGGTAACAACAATAGGAAGCCAGATGAAAAGCGAAACAAGCGATAATACAAACAGTGATTCAGAAGATCAGATAAAAAATAACATGAATGAAAACATTCATGATTGAATTGTTATTTTCTGTCGTTCACTTGTGCACATTTTCGTTAACAGAAGAACTTATTTCATAACGTTTTTAGTTTTATTACGATTTTTTATTTTGAATTAAAAGTTCATTTCATTGATTAAACCAGAAACACTCTTGTTGTCATGAAGTTAACTATCTTGTGATGTTCGACGTAGTTGATAACAGTATCTGTCTGTATATTTTCCACATTCCAAGAAGAAATCACAACATATGAAAAATATGATACTATTATTTTCCGTGAAATTGATGTTCTGTTGAAGCGATAAATGGTAGATACCTATGGCTTGCATAGTTTATTGAGCATGAACTGAATTACCGAATCCACTTTTGAACAAGAAATATATATTCGAATTTATGAGACTGACGCAGTTAAAGAAAACTCTAGCAAATTAAACATACCGTAATATAATGCTATCGTTTCAGTTTTTATATAGAATTAATGCTCAAGTCCTGCTCTTTTGAATGATGAAAATGGCAGCTCTCTATCTCGTTTCTTTCAAAATTTATTCGAAAAAAGGCAATCTGCCTTTTATTTTGAAGCAGATAATAGTTCATACACCTTCTCGTCATATACCATGGAAACTATTAGATTTAGTAGACAAAGGTATTATTAAAAAGTAAGTTGTTGACAAAGTGAACACGACTCGGTAGAACAGTGTTGAATGATCAGTCCGCACTCAGGTTCTATGTTAAAATGATTTTCTGTAAAAACTGAAGATAAGTTTAACATAATCCTCAGTTCTTATATGTTTCATAGCATTTAGTGTTTTGTGCATATCCTCGTTAAAACGAAATCGTTTCGAAAATTATTTGAAGATAGAATGCTTAGAATTAAAAGCTCCACAAGAAGGTATATTTTCTTTTCTAATCTATTTTTTACGACTAAAATTCATTTCCAAGAAAAGAAAATATGGGATTTGATAGAGCAACCTCCGCTCTATGAAATCCCATATGCTACCATTTTTTTTGGAATCCCAAGTTTATGTATGATTTTTAGAGAGACGCTTTGCCATTAGTTAACTATCTAGACTTAATTTTATGAGTGAAATTTTACCGCTGACAAATCAGAAAACAAGTACAATTGAAAAACCATAAAATTATGCATCGTACTAAACTCAAAAAATAATGGTTTTTTAATAAAAACTTTGTACAGTATTTCAAATTTTTATCTACCATTTTAAGTGCAAGTCTTAACTTTTCTTATAATTAAAATAAAATGCTGAAATTTTGACACAATTTGAAGGAATTAACTCTAACGATAGTAGAATTTTCACGGAATTAATATGTATCTTGTACATTAGTTGACTGAAAAACACTGTTCTGCATTTTTTTCTTTCTTTATTCTCTATATATGTAATGCACCAAAGATAAAAACACGAGTTGTTTTGTCAATAAAAGCACAATTAACGCACACGTGTTTGTTCTCTCCCACATTTGTCGCAAAGTAAATAGTATGTTGGAAAAAAATATTTCACCTATTGTGAAATATCTTTAATGACAAGACTGTGTACACCAATAGAAAGAAGGAATAGTAATAACTATATATTATTTTCAACCTCCAGGTATATATTAAAGTATTCGTTTGATCGTTGGTTATTATTTCACTCTTTCTGGATTCTTATTCTGTTTTTCTACACATTTATTTCTTTCGTCGTTTCATCGTTTAGATTGGCTTCTTCTCATCACACCCAGACACTCTTCTTCCTTTATATGTTTTATCATAAATCGGCGCTCGTGCTCTAATGAAAAAATAATATGATCGAAGTAATGAGTCAGACACATGACAGCGCATATGTTTATAAAGTTACGAAAAGAACAAAGAGAAATAAAGTATAACATAGATGAAATCATCATAAACTCTGTTTAACAATATCATAGCAACTTTTTTAGAATAAGCAAAAAGATGGAGAGAACAGTAATCAGTGATTAGCATGTGTTGATATATTAATCTCAATGATTCTACTTGAATCAAGATATAAAATTCTATGTTATAAAAAATAATAGTTAGTCCAAATGAAACATTTCTGTTCATTTTTTCCTCTCTTACACAACAAATCCATGTTGTTATTGACCGTTTCTATTGAAAGTTATATAGATATTATTTTTATTTAATTGAGTCAAAACTTAGACTCTTCATTCATATGGTAACTATTTTTAGTATGTAATCAATAATCATATTCTCATCGGAAAAAGCCGTGGCCGAAATATTCGATGCGATTCAACAGAAGTGGTCAATGATTCATCAGATTATCAATTAATTATGTGGTCATGAATCGGACGATTAACGTTACAGTTTATGTTGGCATCAGTCCAATAATGGCACACGCTCTGGATCAGATTGGACAAATAGTTACATTGGCTGATGCAGTGGTGATCAACACTGGTATACTAAGCGAGCTTGGAGGAGAGAAGTTACCATTACATTACCAAGCAACAGGTAACTCCTATGCTATTGATATCTATAACAGGATAATGTGGCAGTGAGCATTTTTTTCAATAATTTTCGGTGAGTACAAGATATAGATTTGCACTTTCTACCGTTCGAAAGAACAATGTCTGGGCTATTAATCTGTGTAAAATTTATTGAGACAAAAGATGATTTTTGATAAGAAATTTTGATTCGACACTTTCCTTTGCGTATTTTCATTGATTGACATGATAATTTCAACTCAAATGAAGCTTTTTACGCTGTTAAATTATCACGTGGTTTTTATTTAAAATGGATCACGCAGTTAGACCTTACTGCTATGTTTCAACACGATAATATCAATCTATGACAGACTCTTTGAAATAGAAGAAGCTAATACAATTGTATAAATATATATTAAAAATAAAAAAGGGTTACAATTTTCTATAGTTGTTATGTAGCATAACTATCGAAGAGTCAATTCTAAAAAAAAATTAGTGCAAGTTTTTTGCCTACAATTGTAACTCTCAAAATGCTGGAAAAACTATCTTTCAATTGTCAAGTATGCTCAGTGTAGATCTTCGTTCTTTTTAACAACAGGAATAAACATTAACGTTATTTTTATAATTAAGAGCTGTTTACATTAGCTACAAAATCCACCTACTACAATTGAAAAATAATTGGAAGCAGACATCTTATAGAGAATTTGGCTGACATTAGAGTGTGAATTTTGAGTATTTCTTATTAAATTTTACTTAAAATAAAAAAATTCAATATCTAATTCGTATTCAGCATAAAAAACTGGAGCGATCTATGTGTATTCCAGAGCAATCGAATTACTTTTATTTTCGTCCAAAAATTTAGCTTTGTATATAAGTAATAATATCTCAAACCTTAATATTTTAATATAAGCCTTTAAAGAATATATCCATACAGATGAAGCTAGATTCGGCTCAATTTATCTTTTGGATCTTTTCTGAGGCGATTCATAGTTAGATTTTTCGACGAAAATAGAATAAACCGACTCTGGTTTTTATGTTGGATATGAATTAGATATTGAATATTTTTATTTTAAGTAAAATTTAATAAGAAATACTCAAAATTTACGCTCTAATGTCAGCCAACGTCTCTATAAGATGTCTTCTTCCAATTATTTTTCAATTGTAATAGATAGATTTTATAGCTAATATAAAGTGCACTTAATTATAAAAATAATGTTGATGTTTACTCTTGTTGCTGAAAAGAACAGAGATCTACACTGAACGTATTTGATAACTGAAAGATAGCTATTCGAGTTATTCTAAGAGTTATCATATAGATAGGGGTATTATAGCAGACTGATCTATGGTCCCAATGAAGGTTTAAAACCATGAAATATGAACCTAGTTTAAATTTTTTATTTATTCGTAAAAAAAGTTGTCATTTGGTATAAGATAGTATGAGTTTTTCTGAAAAGTTTTCTATGGTCTGATATATGACTAAATGCACTCCTCTCCCTCCTTATTTAGAATGCGAAAATATACTAAACATCAAAGACATTCACAATTTCTAAAAAAGATAAGATATTCATGAGTGTTATCTAACGAAATTATTCAATGTTCCTATGTTGTCGTCATAAAGAAGAACTACGAATTCATTTTCGCAAATTGAATAATAATCTGCACTAATCTTTGTTATCTAATAAATTATGACGATTTTGAAGTTATCAATAAACACTGTTTCTTGTATATATGTGATAGGAATATCTTTTATTACAGAACGTGAAAAATACTATTCCAAACTAAACTGGATTTCATATTTCTCTGCTACAAATATTTATATGTTCGACTGAGGTCTAAGTGCATTAGAATTTTGCAGTCTTTGAGTCATAATTACGAGAGGAATGCGGTACTGCACGAAATACATCTGTCAGGTAAGAGTTGCGTCACAATTGCACTTCAATGAATAAAAGAGTCTCCTAAGAGATAAGAGTAACTAAGAAAAAATAGATTCTTCTCTACCCTGCACTTTCGCTCGTTCTTTGTCCACAATTATTTCAAAATAGCACTTCAGAATGAGTGTTTGGTAGCAGATCTTGTTCTCACGTTTTGTGAAGAAAACTACTAACCGGTAGAATTAGTGAAATTTCTAAATAAAAAAAACACATCTGCACTATGATTAATTGTACAGTGTACCATAGTAAAAGTTGGATAAATAATAACAGTAAGAAGAATGTCATCATTTATTTTTTAGATATTATTTCAAAGACGAAAATATCGAAAGCCAAGTGTGCTATTGCGAAAAATAAACTAACTATTTCGTTCTCAAATAATGCCCAAGCCAACAATTATATTCTTATGGTGTCATGCACGTTCAATTTCGACAGCCTTTGAACGAGCCTTCATTGAAAGAAATGATTTTGTTTCAATTCATGAACCATACAGCGAACCATTCTACGTGGGTCCCGAACGACTTTCTACGTTTTATTCTGAACAATACTGTGCCGAAAGTAATCATGTCAAAAGTACCTATGCTGAAGCAACCACAGAGATCATTGAGACTGCTGAAAAAAACAAAGAGAAAAATGTCTTTTGCAAGGATATGGCACAATATATAATTCGACTTGATTGGCAACAACATCCTGAAAATCCAACCGTCCTCGATTTAGACTTTTTAAAAAGGTGTACACACACGTTTCTAATCCGTAACCCTGAGAAGAGTATTTCGTCATTATATCGCTGTTGCAAAGATGTCGAATCGGAAACTAGCTTTACTGGGCAAGGAGCTGGATTTGTGGAACTTCGTGTTCTTTACAACTTTTTATGCAAGCTCAACGGTGGATCTCGACCGCTACTCATTGATGCGGATGATTTAATAGAAAAACCAATGGAAGTGATGAAAAAATACTGTGTGGAAATTGGTGTTGAGTTTAAACCTGAGATGATGAATTGGGAAGCTAAAAAAGTTGAAGCCTTTAAAAAATGGGAAGGATATCACACGGATGTAGAGCAAAGTACTGGATTCCGCGAGATTGTTAGAGACAAAGATGTAGTATATCCTACGAGTGTCAATGAAGCTATTCAAGAAAACATGCCTATCTATGAAGAATTGAAACAATATAAAATTCTGCGGTAGAATATACGTGACAGCTTTTTAAATTCTATTTTTCACATTTTCGATGTTTAATTTTACCTTTTATAAGCTATATTAAATTATTTCTATCAATAAGAATATGTAAGTTGTTTTAATTTAATAATAGATCTATTGAACTGCTTCTTTGAATTTGACAACTCAACATGAATTTTTTATTTTAAAATAACTATATACATTTTAATATTCTTTTTGTTTGTAGTAATGAAGAGAGTCAAGATGAATACAATAAATAATAATATAATTCTTTTTTGAATAATTTCATTATTTTTCATAAAAGAAAAGAATAATAAGAAAAACAAGTGAGAAATAACGTTAGTGCCAATAAATCAAATTATATGCAGTTATGACATCAACTCTATTATTACTATTTTATATTCATGATTCTCTTTGGCTTCTATCTTCGATCTTTTGTTATGATTGATTAGTGTTTTCCTATCGATTATTGTTGTTCTCTCTATATTCGTTTTGATTAGATTACTATTATGATTTTTCGTTCACATCTTTAACTGTTCTTATATTTATTATTTTGTTTATCACTAAATATAAAATTTATCAAAAAAATTCAAAGCTGTAGACTTTATTCAAACACTGCGTCGAACATATTATCGATAAGATATTTTCAGTGAACTCATATTTCAAGAGAAAAACAGCGGCTTTCATATTCCCAGAGTTTTCTATATTCCTATTATCTTCCAATCCCTAATCATTTCGTCACCTACATTTTCTATAAGTTGCCAAGGCCTATAAAGGTCTGCGATTGTCACCTATCAAAAACTCTGCAAAATCGTGGGTATGAAATAATATTTGACAAATACTTTTTTGTCTCACTCAAAAGAGTTTCTTTGAATACCATGACGAGAACTTTTGGATCATCTTTAGATGTATCAATATGAATTGTTATGGATATTGTATAATTGAGAAAATAATGCTATTAATTATGATGTTCAGGATGATTCTAGTATTGGTTATAGTAGTCGATAACAATGGTAATGAGAACTATTATACTGATAGTATAAGCTAAATATAAATTATATTACTTATTACGAAAAAAAAACATTAATATATTTATCATTCCTAGATATGACTGTAGATAATGTAAATGATCACGTCCACACTACAATCTGGAAGTGTTAAGACAAATCTTATACATGGAAAACGACGAGAAAAATAAATATTTGATTGAATGAGTAAATATTCTATCACTGTCTATGCATATTTTCGATATTATCGCATTATTACAAGCAGATGTTATATGAATTTCTCAAGTCTTTCTTTTAATGATAAAAATAAAAAGAATAATACTAAACTGATTTCGTAAAATGACTAATTATTTATGAAAACTTTAAGAAAATACCTATTAAAAATCACACAAAATAGAATTGTTATTGTTTTCATTTTCATTTTTCTTTCTTTGTAATTGAAGTGGTATAATGCCACATCCAATGGGCAAGTATGAGCGAATCTTTTGGATGGAAACTTCATGGGCAATATTGATTGGTTTTTCTGAATCATTCAATAATTGAAATTCAAACATATTCATATTATCTAATGAAATCAAGAGCTTTTCTAATGTTTCCTTCATAATCGTCGATAGAAGTGTTTCATTTGTCGTTGAAATTATGATTGTTCTATTTTCATAGATAATCTTACATTTAATATCAGCAATTGAAATTAATTTCAATTGTAGATCATTGAGTTTTTCATCAATATCACTTAATGAACATTCTTCATCGATATTTGTATCATCAACAAGAGTTAAATTATATAATTGTTTATTTAATTTCCATAAATTACAAACAATTTCATGAATACGACTAATTAACATCGATGATTTACATTGAAATTGAATTCGACTTTTATCTTCATCATTATTCACTGTAATATTTATATCTAATTTTTTATAGATTAAAGTAAATTTAATTGACAGAGTTTTAGTTGATAAAAATAAATTCAATGATATTTCACGTGATGGAATAAAATCCATTTCATAGAGAAGATATTGATCTTGATCAATATTTGTATTTTGCTTGTAAATATCATCTATAGTAGCATCAATAATATATCGTTGATTTTTCATATTTTCTTCATCAATTGATATTAATTCATCATTCGATTGTTCAATAGATATCAAACATGTTTGATGTTCATTGACAAGAAAAAATTTCCTTTCATCTATAGTAGATAATTTCATATTTTCATTAAAGATAATTTTAGTTTTATACGATGCTAAATATGTATGAGTAATATTAATTTCAATAATTTCTAATAATTCTTTTATTGTTATATTACAATGTGAAATAGGAATTGATATTTCTTGTTTATTATCATATCGAACGATTTGAATAAGAATCGATATTTGAAAATGAATTGGTTTATTAGTCTTTGAATCATAGTAGCTAACTGGATTTTCCATATCTATATTGCTGAGAATTTGTTTTTCTGTTTCGTTTAATACGAGAAATAGAGTACAATCTTGAGGAGATATTTTTAGATCTAATTCATTTAGATATTTTGGATTATTTAAAAGATTATGAACTGAACATGAATTAAGAGTACGAATTGTATGACTAGTCTTATCATAAGAAAGAATTATATTCATGATATTTTCTTCATTGAGTACATCGATATTAATAGATTCATCTTGATCAAGTGTAAAAGATATTGTTTGATTTTCATCAATAATATATTGTTGTTCACTATTCCAGAAATTGTAACTATCAACCATAATTTCTTCCTTAATACCGATAATTTTTGACCATAAACCAATCTGTTTCAATGTTGTGGCAAGATTAAAATACTGCCTATGTGTTTCACCTGAAAAAAGAAAGCAATGAGATATAAAAATTACATTTCTCCTAGACTGAAAGTCTATGGTTTAAAAATAAAAATTCGTCTGTGCCTTTTCTGTCTATAACATGGGTACATTTGATAACAGAACAAACATATAACTTTGAACTGATTACTATACATATAGATATGTATTTAAAATTCAATAGACCTTGACTAAGTTTTATTTCTTTCTACACTATAATATGACACATTATACATTCATTTTGTTCTGATACATATGATCGAAAAAGTCATGGTTTCATACTTTTCTGGCTGCAATCGTCTCGATAATGCTGATACTAGGAAATAATGGGAAAATAAGGTGCTAAAAAATATTGAAAATTTTCAAGAGTACGTTGACTGTGACAACTATATGATGATCTAGATGAAATAATTACCTTGATCTGCTATGAGAGTTACTTCACAGAAAATTTTCATTTCTTGATTGCATTGAAAAACTCGAATTTGGATTGATGTTTGTTCGATAGATTGATAAATTTTATTAATTAGACTATCTTCAGCAATATATCGTCCAAGTGTATCAAATACACAAAAATAATTTTTTGATGATGTAAATTTTAATTGTTGATCAAGAATAAAACGACTAAGAATTGAACTAAGTGTTGCTTTAGTTGTAGCAAAATATTCATATTGATTATTTTCATATTCTAATATAATAGAAAATAATAATTGTTTTTCTACTACATAATATTCTGTTTCTATAATAGGTAATGAATTATTTTCATTTATTTTCATAAAATCTATGAATAGATGATTTGAATCAATAATAGCAATTGTATTTGGATCATATTTTTTTTCTTCAAAGATTTTTTTAAATTGTCTATAGCGTTTTTCAAGTTTACAAAGATATTTTCGTTGTTTACCATCTTTTAATGTAATAATTAAACATGAAGTAGATGGTTTTAATATCCATTGTTCTGCTTGTTTTCGACTTTTTTCAAATAGAATTGATGATGATAATGAAATTAATTTTATCTTTAATTTGAATAATGATATAGAATTTATTGTTGCTTCATTATTTACTCCTGATGAAATATGTTGAAGATGATTTAATGATTTCATAGAAACAAGTGGAATATCAATAATATTTGGCCAATCGAATGGATCGGAAATAAGATCTATTGGTATTAAATTCGAAGATGATGAATTTGTATTGAAATAAAGAAAATCATCATTTTTATTTCGAAATAATTGAAAACTATTTTCATTTGATTGATTTATATCTGATATATCAAAATGAGCATTCCATAAATCATTAGTTTTTTCTTCAATATTAATTATTTGTTCTTGTAATTGTGAACGTATTTCAATAAATTTTAAACATAATGAAACATAATTTTCACATTTTATTTCTTTAGGTATTAATTGAATAAGAGAATTTTCAATACAATATATTTTACATATTTCTATAAGTGATTTTGATGATAAATAAATAAGAGAATTTTCTATATTTTTTAAATCATTTAAAAATTCTGTTATGATTTGAATTTTAATATGTAATTCTTCTTTTTTTATTTGATCATTAAAAGAAATAAATGATGATTTTAATATATGTTCAAATTCATTCATAAGTATTTTATCTAAAGGAATACGAATTAAAGGAGATACATCGATAAATGCATGTTGAAAATTCTCAATTGATTTTTTATATAATTGATAAATATATTTAATATTTGATAAAGAAAAATCTTTTATTTTATATTGTTCATATAATTGAATAAATCGATCATCATAATTTGTATATTTAATAAATTCTAATAAATTCATTGATGAATAATCTTCTGATGAATTATTTAATATATCTATTATTCGTTGAAGAAAATTAAATTCATTTTCTAATTGATCTAAATTTTTATATTCTAAATAATTCCATTCATAAGAATTTATATCAATATTATTATCATTATTAATTAAAGAACTATTTTTTCGTTTAATATAACATTGATATTTTTCTTTAATATGTTCATAATTAATATGAGAATAAAGTAGATATGTTCGAATAAGATACATTTGTACATAAAGAAAATTAAATTTTAATGATGTATTAAATTTTAAAAAATAATTATTTTCATTTTCAAGACTAGATCGAAATAATTGTTCGATATATTGAATATCTATATTATTTAATGTAATTATACCCATATTTTCTTTAGTTATTTGTAGAATAGATATTTCTCGTTTTGATAATTCAATAATTATTTCTTTTAATGAACCTATATTAAGTCTATCACCATTTTCATTTATTTCACTTTCAAGTAATTTTAGAAGATTATTATGATAGTTAACAAGAACACTAAAATTAAGAGTTTATGATTAAGTATAATCTTAGCTGTAAATTATAAAATATGAATAGACGAAAAATGAGCTCGAAATTTTGAAAACCCACGTATCAATCATTACTAGATGAACTCAAAGCAATTTCTTTAATCTAAAATACACTTTATTATCAATTTTTTGTGGAGCATTGAAACACATCGCTGAAAATAATTTACTATCCTCAATGTCAATAGTCGAATTTTTTTTTTGAAACTTACCTTAGTATACGCATAACAATATCTCCTTCATCATAATTGTCTGTTCCAACAAGATAACTTACTAATGTTTCCATAGAAATAGTTTCAAAACGTTGAGTAAGATCGCAAGCACCTGGTTGAATTTGTCCATCAGCAAATTTATGATAAATATTAATAGCATTAATTCCATTATCAATAATTGTATAATATTTATTATTTTGATTTGGTTGACTCAAATGATTTGTAACTTGACAAGCTCGTTCATATAATTGTTTCAATGTAATTGTATAAAATTCTTCTTTACTAATTAATTGAGTAAATGTTCGATGTAAAAGAATATGAAATTGAGTTAAAGCATAAATATATCGAGTCATTTTCATAAATTCAAATGAATCAATTATACGTCGTAAAATTTTTAAAGGTAATTTATTTGATTCTGGATTATATAATTCAGTTTTAAAATGAATAACTTCAATTATAATAGGTATTTGAGATATATAATCATGTAATTTAATTTGTAATGGAGTTTGAGATTGTATAATATCGATTATTTTTTTATAATCAGATAATTTTTTAACTATTGGATAGAAAATTTTATTTTGAAATTCTTTTTCAGCTTCAATTTTTTCTTTTTTTGTTTTATAGAGTGATTTAATCCATAGATTTTTATCTTGTTCATGAGTATATTGAGCAAATAATTCAAAACAACGATTAAATAAAAGACAAGTATCATCTTGATTATATTTTAATTTAAGAAAAATATTTGTTGATAATAATCGAGTACAAACAAAAAAACATATCTTTTCTCGATGATTATCATTAGCTATATGTTCTATATTTGCTGTTTCATTTATTGCACTACTAGCAAGTATACAATAGAGATAATTAATAGATGAATCAAATAATAATAAATGCCAAGCCTAGATTAATAAGAGACAAAAAAAAATTAATATTATCATTTATATAAACTTACAAGAGCACCGAATGTTGCAAAATAAGCAACATAAACAGCTGGAACAGTTAATTCACTTGTTCCATAAAGTTGAAGTAATTCTCCTTTTTCATTAATTATACATCCACAATCATAATGAATACCAACACGTCGAATCGGTTTATCTGCAGTTGATCCAAAACCTATTATAAAATAATGATTTATGCAAAAGTCCTTCACACAGACTTGATTATGAGTTTACTCAAGGTGTTAAAAAACTATCAGATAGCGCAAACTTCGAAGATTGCAAAGACATCAAAAAGATACAGTTTTTCGACCGAAAATCTTCTTCAGTCTTTGCTCTGTTTAACAAAAAAAAAATACTCAATTAGTTTTCCAACACATTTGTGCCAAGACTTTTTTAAATATTATTAAAAACAATTATTGATATATTTCTATAATGAAAATTTACCATATGTTTCTTCAAGTTTTAATGGTTCAAATACAAATGTCCATAAAGGATTTTTTTTTCCACTAAGTAAAATCATTGCTAAAAGATTAACAAGTGTATGACGAATAGGTAATTGTTCTTCATTTTGACAATCAAGTTTAAATAAATCATTAAGATAATTTTTATCATTAAAATTATTAATTTCTTTTGGATATCCAATCATATATTGTTCAGGTTGTAATAAAACACGAAATATTCGTTGTTCTTCATTAGATAATTCAAGTATATTTTCAATAATATTTAATAAATAATCAAGAGATTTTAATTGATTATTACAATAATAATTATAATAAATATTTAATAATAACATAACTTTTATTTCAATAAGATTAATAATTGATGTATTTGTTAATATCCAATTAATTAAAGGTATCCAACGTTGTTCAATATTATTATTTTGTATACATTGATCGATTAATTGAGTTAATTGATGATATGGTTGATGTAATGTTGGAAAAATTGATAATGTATTATCAAGTGTTAATGTAAATTGTAATTGATGACTATAATGTAAATATTTATTACGTTGTTGTTTTAATTCAAATAGATTATATAAATTATTAGACCATTTTGCATTTATATATTGAAAAAGTTCAGATTTTAATAATTTAAGAAGATAATTTATTGATTGTTTATTAATTATAATTGAACAAAATAATTCAACATATTTATTTAATTGAATTATTGGTAAATTAATAATTAAATATTGTTCAATAATAGTATTAAGAATAGATTGAAGTCTTTTTTCATCTTGATTATTTAAATTTGATTGACATAATAATAAAGCTGTACTATATAAAGTAAAATATTCTTTTAATTGATTAAATATTTTATCTGCAAGAAATTTTTTATGTGTATTATTAAGTTTTGGTAAAGATGAAAGAAGTATTTTATTTATTAAATTTATTTGAATGATTTCATTATTTGCTAATCGTTGAAGATAAAAGAAAAATAGATCAATTAACATATAATTTTGATTTTTATTATTAATTATTGATGGATGATATGGTATTTGATAATTTTCAAGATTTTCATTATTTATACAATCCATTATTAATGATAAATGACTAATATGATCCCAGAAATTTGTAAATTTTGGATTATTTTTAATTGAAATATTAATTAATTCTTCAAAAAGTAATTGTTTCATTGGTAATGATAAATGACATGTTGATTGATTTAAAAATTTTAATACAAAAATAATTTCTTCATGTAATGATTTATTTGATACTTTTAATATTTGAATAATCCATTGTTGAATATCAATCATTAATGTATTATTATTAGAATTATTTTCTTTTAAATATTGTTCGATTATTTGAATAATTAAAGGTAAAAATTTTAAACAATTTAATTTATTTGAATTAAGACAATAATTATCAATATTATCTTGTATAAGTAATGTATCATTTAATAATTGTTGAATAAGTTTAATTGATTTTAATGTTTCTTCATTGAGAAATATTAAATAAGCTAAATTCATAAATTCAATTTTTATTTTCATATGAACAAATTCTATTCGTTGTAAAACTTGTTCGGATGGATAATATTTTGATATTAATGTATAACTATGAATCCATTGTTTAGGATCTTCATTTGTTTGACATAAATGACAAAGATTAATCCATAAATAACGAAACATTAATTGAAATAAATTTTCTCGAACTTTTGAACGTGAAGTATTTTTATCTAATAAAAGTTCACTATAAAATAATTGATGTTGATCAATATTTTCTATTATTCGTAAAGCAGAATATAATGAAAAAATCTCACTTTGATCATATTCAAGTAATGTATGAACATGAGCAATTTGCCAAATATAATGATTATATGAAGAATTAAATGAAATATTTTCATTATCATCATCAATTAATAATAACCAATTAGAAATAAAATCAATTGTTTTTTGGCAGTGTATTTGTTTATCTTGAAAATTTTTTTCAATAATTGTACAAAGAATTTTAATAGAATCATTAATATATGATTGAAGAAATGAGGATGAAATTATTTTACTTAAGATTTTATCATTTAAAATCGATCGAATTAATTCATTACGGAATTTTTCTCGTTGATTATCGATTTCATTTTTATCATCAAAAAAATTATTAAATGTTGTTGTTGTTGATAATGATGAAGATACTTGAAAATCATAATAATCACCATGAATATCATCTTTGCTTTCTAAATATTGATTAAGAAAAATATGGATATTAAATCAATAAAGAAAGATACAATAAATTTGACATCTCATGGAAATATCTTTCACTTGGAAACGCATTTCATATAAAATATATTAAAATCCATCTTAGATTTGAACAGATGAACCAGTGATCTGAAAATGCTTATATACATTACTGACGAGAGAACAGCCCCAGGTGTCAAATCGCTTTTAACCTAGAACTATATTCAATCAATAGGACCTATCCTATGAATATAGCCCCCGACGCAAAAGTAATCTGACGCTTGGAAACGTTCTCTCGTGAACTATACTTATGAGGGAATCTCCCCAAATGTCACCCTCTGTCTGGGCTCATATTTTGCTTATAGGTAGGACTCATAGCATAGATAAGAGCTCTAAAAGGGTTCGTCGCCAAAGCTTGTTGTTGTTGAGATATTGCGTCTTTAAGATATTTGGATGTCTCTGAGAGGGACCACAGCAGTGTGTTATCCCAATATCTTAAAAACGCAAGATCTCAACAACAATAGGCTTCAGGCATGAATCCTTTTAGGGGTCTTATCTACGCTATGAGCTCAAACAGAGAGTGTCACTTGGGAAGATTTCCTCGTTAGTTTTCAATTTTTTCTTGTTTAAAAAAAAATAATTGGATGAAAATTTCATCATTTTAATATTTCATCTCTATAAGATGTACTGTTTTAAAATAATTCTATGACAATAATATCATTTCGTTTTAGTTTTTGTTCTCAATCAAAAATATTTACGAAGATAATTTATGAGATGACTATATTTCAAAAAACGACGACTGTTTTAAATCTTTAAAAAAGAAAGAATAAAATATCAAACCATTGAATTGATTTGGTAATTTTGAGTTAATTTCATCGATTAAATTTATGATACGTTGTCGACATAAATAAAATAATGGTGTTTGAAGAATACAAGAATAATGATCATTTAATCTTAAGATTTTTTGTATCATAGAAATATTTTGATTTTCATTATCAATAATAAATGATGTATAATCAATTAATTCAAATAAATTTTTATAATCAATATCTTTATTTGATAATTTAATTAATGTTTCTAATCCATAATCATCAACAATATATTTTAATAAATATGAAACAAAATTTATAAATGATATTCTTATATGTGATTGCAAAGAATCAACTAAACCGGTCAAATTTTTTCCACATAATGTATTTTTTGAAATATCATATATTAAATTACAATTTTTTCTTAAAGATTCTTCCTTCATTGAAATATTTTCATGATATATTGTTATAATATATTTTTGTAATTGATTAATTTGTTGAAATATTTTTTTTAAACATTGTACACGTCGATAAGTTGTTGTTTGATATTGATAAAATTCATAAATATTGGAATTATTAAACATATCTTTAGATAATTTATGAATATTTATTTGTAAACGTGAACAAAAATTCCATAGACAATCATCAAAAAGTATATTTAAATCATAAAGTGAATTATTTAAAATTTCTTTTTGATGATTTATTCCAATTTTTGAAGTAAAAATTTGTAACATTTTTTGTAAATGAAATGAATTCCCTGGTGTTGATGTATCAAGAAACCAATATTCCCAATCATGTAAAAATATTGATGGAAAACATGATTTATAATTAAGTTCTTGTCCAGATGTATGTATTAGAATAATAAAAAATTTCGATTGATGTTTAGATGATTTATTACAAGAAAGATCAAATTTATCAATTAAATGTCGAATAAATGGAATATGTATACGTTGTTGATTAATACGACCATCAACAACAATGATAAGTATACTTTTTTGATTGTTTTCTTCAAAATTTTGAAAATGTTCAGTTAATTCATTGGAATTTTCAATAATCGCCTAGAAAAAAAAATTTAACATCTATTAAATAAGTTTTAGTGAGGGAGATATTGATATATGAGTCTTTTTTTCGATAATATCTATAACTAAGTCGTACTATTAGCTCCGACAGCCTTATATTAAGAGTGTAACCGATTTTATAGGAACATAACAATCTTATTTCTGGTAATATTAATGAGGAAAGATTCGGAGATTTTGAAATGAATCAAAGACCATTATAAATCAGAGAATATCTGATGAAAATATATATTTAAGCATTTTCTTCCGAAAGAAGATGAGACCTACTTTATGTTGTAGAGGACTTTTTATTGATCATTAATATGACTATCTGTGCTGCCATAGATCATAACTTAAAAAAAAAACCAAGGGATATTTTTATGAAAATTAAATATCTCAGTATTCACTGCAAAATATCATGTTGTGTAGATTTGAATCATTTTGTGAAAAATTTTCGACTTAGTTAAAAGTAATAGAGATAGAATACTAATACGGAAGCCTTACTGTGCTTGTGATCATTTCAATATCTACATTATCAATTGTAGTGCTTTTCACGGTGCATCTTATGCTATATTCTATTTTTCAATAAAACGTACTAAAAGATGAAAAAATAAAATACAAAAATCGGCAATGAAATCTAATTCATCCACTATTTCAGATTCATAATCTAAGTGGGTAAATATTTGATTTTGGCTGTGGCGGACTCTCAGCCACAATGGACATCTCTGGTCACCCCGTGTAGTTTTTACCGCGAAATCTCTGACTACAAATATTATCATTAAAAAATCTTACTAGATTAATAATATCAACTTTTTCACTAATATTCATAATGATATCATTTTCATCATTTTTAGTAAATAAATCATTTTTTGATTGTTCATTTAAATTAAAAATAAATGATGATGTTCGAGTAAATATCATTAATTTTTTTATTATATTAATATTATTGATTTTTTGATCGATATTATCATTCATCATTAATAATTCATTATCATCAATAGTTAAATTAGGAGTTGAAATAAATTGATAAAGAAAATTTTCAATATTAAAATGTTCTTGTTGATAAAAATAATTTTGACATAATAATCGTGTTAAATTTTCTTCAAATGTTGGTAATTTATAAATAATTGATTCAGGTGAAGCTAATTGTAAAAATTTTGAAATAATATTAAAAAGAAAACATTGTTTTTTATCATTAATATTATATTCAATAAATAATTTTGATAATATTGTTAATTGATTATAATATTCATAAATATTTCTTAAATAATAATTATTTTGAAGATTTTTTTTAATAAATAATAATAAATATGAATATAATGTTTCATTATTATATCCATAAAAATATTCTTTACCAAAATGATTAATAAATGATTGAATTTTAATTTCAATATTATTCAGAAATAATTGTTCATCATATGGAAGATTTTTTAATTGTATTAAATAAAAATCTGTTATACTAAAAGAATATTTTTGAAATCGACTTAAAAATGGTGGTGGAATATCTTTAAATTCACTTCGTTTTATATGTATAATACATTGAAAATCTTCATGTACAATAACATCAATTGTTTTTGGACCAATAGCTACTTTTGAAAATATTTTTCGACTTTCTTCTGTATCTATTATTGAAAAATTTTGATTAAATACATCATAAAGTGAACCATGAATACGATCTGTATTAATCATTAATATTGTTTTACCTGTTTCCATACATAATTTAATATTTGATAATATTTCAACATTTCCTAATTCATTATTAATATCATCAGGAAAATCTGACATACGAAATATTGTTGTTTGATTTGAATCGGAATTAATAATACCATATTGAAATAAAAGATGAAGAGCACTTTCATCTTCTGATTCATCAATAATTAATTTATATCTACCATATAGACGACGACGTATTGAATCTAAATTTATTGAATTATGTAAAATTGTTGGAATATTACGTTGTATATATTGTTTATTAGTAATTAATGTTAGAAATTCAGGACATTGTTCTCCAATAGTTGTAGCAAATATATTGACTAATTTATCAAATTCATCTATTCGAATACCATTAAAATTATCTTCTAATGATCTTAATAAATTTTGTGGTGTTATTTCAGCAATACTTGTTTTTTCTATTTCATTTAAATTCATTAATTCAAATCTTAATTCTCTTAACATATAAATAAAATCTCGATCATGAAATATATGAGGAATATCTAATGAACAAAGAATATTTCGATAACTTTTACATAAACCATATATAATCTTATCAAGATGATCATCTATAATCGATTGTTTCGGTTTTAATTGTAAACCTAAACAACCATATGCTAAAATTTTTTGATCATCTTCAGATGGTAATGAACGATAAATACATATCATTCGATTAGCATTAGCTGCATCAAATGATTTATTAGCAATAGCTACAAATGCAACTTTACATTCATCTAAATAAGGATGTAATACTTTTAATATCATTTTATTTTCATCAGGTAATGAAGCTTCATCGAAGAAAACAACCTAAACAAATTTTTATTTAAATTAAATAAGATATATTATTATTATTAACATACACATCGTGTATTTACACGATTTTGTTCATATTGTTGTTCACGTTTAATAGCACGTTCAAAAATGAATGCTATATCTTCTGAACGACTATATTTTGATCCAAGATAAAAAAATGGATCAATAGCAGGTAAACGTTTACAAAATGATTTTGTTGATAATTGTGAACCTTGAAGATTTTGAAGAACAATTTGAAATGATAATGTTTTCGATTGACCTTTTATAAAGAATAATATAGATTTAATTCAAAAAATGAATTATTTACCAGGAATACCAATAATACATAAAGCTGTTCGTGTGATAATACTGACTATAATAGAAAAAATATGTTCACGAACCTATAAAAAGTATCGATTATTATATATGATAAAAATCGATTACATACAGCTTGATTAATTGCTACTCCTTGTGGAATAACAAAATTATTTGTATTTACAAATCGTTCAAGTTCATTTTGAATAATTCGATCAAAATATGGTATATCTTGATAAAGATATTCAACGAATTGTTCACGTGATGGTGTTTTATCATCATGACGTTGAAAATTATCTTCATTTGTTGGAAGACGAAAATAATAGATTAATGCTATTGATAATGCAATACAACGAATTGGATCTGGTTTATAAATTTTTTGATCAAATTTAACTTCATCATCATATCGCATATTCAAAAAAAATTCAATTAATTTAAAACATCGTTGAATTTCTCGTTGTGATACAGAATTGTGTCCTGTACAAATATTTAAAAAATAAATGCTATTAGTACAATTTCTGTGGGATTTAAATGTTAAACATGATGTATCTATTGGTCGAAATAAGGTGGTTATCTTGTGGCCGAGATCTAACAATCTGTTCGAAGATTTTGAATTAGTAATATTTATTAAAGATTATTTGGCCGCTGCTCGAAACTAGATGCTGTTAAACTACTCAAAAAAAACATGATCTTCATCATGCCTGCATTTCGGAACATTTTTTGAAATGATCATTGGCTACTAACTTGGCTTTTGATGTTTACAGAAGAAATCGAATTTCAGATTCATCTTTAACGTTGAATTTTACATGAGAAATCCTATGATAGTTCTGAAAGTTTGTCTGTTATGAATAATTAATTAATTAGTTAAAATGAGTATTCTCTTTCAGATCGTATTTTTCCAAAATACATTACCAAGATTTTTTTCACAAAATTCATGTGCTCTTAATATTGAATTAGCTAATATTGTTTGACTATCATAATCTAATGGTATTGCTATTCCATCATTTATTTTTGATGTAAATTGAAACATAGCTAATTTTCGTCTAATATAATCAATTAATGCATTTGATTCTAAAGACCCATATGAAACTTTTAAATACTTTAATGATTGAGGTAAATCATGAACAATATAATCATTTCGATGAACTTGATTTGTATTATTTTCAATTTTAATAAATGGATTAATAGCAGCTGTAAAAAAAATATTTTTTGGTATATTTTTTCCATGTAATGTTCCATCCATAAACATTTCTTTAAATAGACCAAGACATGATGCTGTATTAACTTCATCAAAAAAAATAACAAATTCTATTTGTATTAATTTTTGAGCTAATGTAAAAATTGGTAACATAAATTCAACTAATTGTTGTTCAGTTATACCTGGATGTATAAGAAGACGATAGAATAATGGTTTTATTTGACTATAAAATAAATATTCTTTAAATATTTCAATTAACATATCAATATTTAATGAAGAAATATTTTTAAATAAAGTTTTTAATTGATAACTATATTCAATTAATGGATAATTAATTAATTGATTTGTAATAAATTCATGTAATTTTTTTATTATATTTGTTAATATTATTGAATTTTCATGAGAATTTTTTAATATTATTTTCCATATATGATATAAAATATTCTTTTTAAATTGATTAGTTTTTAAAGAATATTTTATCTTTTCTAATAAAACATTATTTTGTTGTTGTTCTATTAATGGAATTAATTGTTGATCAAAAAATTCTTCAATATTATTATTTTCTAAATCTAAAATAATTGGTTCAATTTGTTGAAGAAATATATTTAAAATATATGTTTGTTTTTCAATAATTGTTTCAATAATATCAAGAAGAAATTTATTTGAATTTTCATTTATTTTTGGATAAATATTCTCACGATATGATGTATTTAAACATTTTGAATTTAATAATAATGAATAAAATTTTAAAATATATGTTTTTCCAACACCAGTTTCACCTTCAATAATTAATGCTAATTTAGTTAATTTTCTTTCATGTATATGAAAAAGTCTATAAGCAAATTGTTCTGTTAATATAAATTTTGTTTCATTAATTATTTTCATAAATATTTTATATTCAATATTAATTAACCATGATAAACATTCAGCAAAATAATCTTTTTTTTTATATTCATTAGATATTAATAAATCATGATTATTAAGAAGATTTTTTAATTCATATGATACATCATTCCAATTAGTATATAATAAATGTAATGAAAAACATGGATCATAAACAAGATAAACATGAGAATAATTATTATTTTGAAAATTAATTTGTGTTAAATATTTTGTTTCATTTATCATTTGTTCCATAGCTATTGTACCTAATTCTTTTATATTTTCATTCCAACAATAAAAATATCCTTGAAAAAAAAGTATACGACGATATAAAAATTTTATAAATGAAATTTCATAGATTTTATTTTTTGGTAATTCTGATGCATATTTATTAATACAATTATAAATATATTTTCGACAATCATTAGCATTTGTTATTGGTTCAAAACTAATAGGTATACAATCACCACGTGCATCTGATATTGCCAGACGATTAATTGTTTTATCTTCAAATGCTTTTAAATAACGAGCAACAAGTTCTTCTTCTTTATTAATTGATAATAGATAATTATCAGATGTAACTTCTTCTATTGTTGATGGAGAAATAATTGAAAGAATTGGTAAAATTTGATTGAAATTTTCGAAAACACTTAAATCAGAAATATCTGAATAAGGAACTTCAATAATAAATTTCCATGGTTGAATATATGGTAGCGAAAATATTAAACCACTAATTGGATCATTTAAACATCCGCAAATAAAAAGTGAAAATAATATTCGGTTTAATTCTTCAAATGGTGCATGAATTGATATATTAAAAAATATTGATGGATTATTATTAATCATATTTGAATCAAATAAAAGAAATGATCTAATTAATAAAGATAAATTTAATTTATCATTAATACTAAAACATAATGTATTATCAGTTCTATATTCTTTGTTAATACGATGAGTTTTACCTAAAAATAAAATTTTTTTTGTTTTTGTTAAATAATAAATATTATTTATTTACCAATGCCTGCTTTACCACATATAATTTGAATTTGTGATGGAATAATATTATGTTTATTAAATAGATTTATTAAATGTTCATAACATTGATTAGAATTTATATAATCAATTGGTATATTAAATTCTTTTAAACCTTTTCGATTAGTTGTTAATTCATTTGAAAAATAAAATACATTTCCATGTATATGTTGTTCACGTGTTAATAAATCTTGTTGATTTAAAAGTAATTCTCGTAAACGATGATGCATTTTATCAATATCCATAATAACAAATGTAAGAGAAGGAAATGTTCGTATACGAGAAAAAAATAAATAAATATCTTCTTCTGTTGTATTTAAACACCAAAGAATTTGATAAGAAGATGGTAAACGATTTTCAAAGATATTTAATAGAATACAACAAGTATTTAAATCAAAATCATGTTCAAAAGAAATTTTATTTGAATTTAATGTTGAACGATTAATATTAACGAGAATTTGTTGATTTTTATCATGTATTTCTTCTTTTTGAAAGATATTTTCTTCATTATTTCCAAATAAATCTTGAAGAAATTCTACTAATTTTTTTAAATATGTATCAGTATTTGATCCAATTTCGATATGATGTTTTTGATAAAGTTGAATAAGATGATTTGTTGTTAAATTTATTTCTGAAATTTTTAATGAACGAAAATAATGTTCAAGAAAATGTATTGTAAATTTTTCTTCTTGTTCTTTTTCATTATTTAAATCATTAAATAAAAATAATTTTTTTAAAAAATAATTTCGAATAGAATTTTCTACATTCGATGTTCGAAGTAGAATAATTAAAATCATTATTTCACGATTAGTAAATAATTTCAATAATTTAAATTCTATACGATATTTTTTTAATTTATCTATCCACATATCATATGTAGCTTGTAAAGTATTGTATATCGATTGTAAATTATTAATATATGTATGAATAATATTTTCATAATTTTGTAAATCTGTTGATACTGAATCAATTAAAACTAAAACAAAAAAATAAGATAAAAATATTCTATCACAACGAATATGTTAACGATGTAAGATATACTAATTATATAACAGTTTTTTGACTTCATGATTTTTAACTATATCAGTAATGTAGAACTCGTTAATTCGATTCGACTATTCAATTAATCAGCTACTCAACTATCACTATATGATAGATTAAGGATGCTGCCTGCTGGTTTTTGCAGCAGTCCACAGATAGCAGTTTATTGGCACCCTCATGCATTGTAGTGTCCGTTGATCAGATATTCCTGAGAACCTCACCTTCACCCTCAAGATACAAAACGCGTCTCTCTTTTGAGCGTGTTCCGAAGTAATTCAGAAATGAAATACGTTTCGCAATATTAACTTTCAAAACGATGCGAAATGGATCCCCTTACGAACGCGTTTAATAGCATTTCAGGTGGAATGGATATCTTAGTTTGGAAAAAAAACGAATTTCACAATGTTCATACAAGAGCTGATGTGAAACGCTGTGTCAAAACATGTGTGTTTCAAACTTTTTCTATAATTAAAGTCACAAAAGGCGTTTCGCAAGGCTGTTTGTCAAATAAAATGCATTTTGTAGCATTTTTTTTCAAAAGAATCTATCGCAATGCTAAATTAAGACTGTATTGGAGTCAAGGTTTTTAGTCATTTCAAGGACAATTCTTTTCATAAAGTAGCTTGGATGTTAATGAAATTTTCATCAATATATGATAGGGAAAAAGAACTTTGTAAATCATCAACAAGTTATAATATCGGGCGCAATTTTTCATACAAACCATTCTATTCGTATAGTTTGCTTTTTCTGACACATAAGTGACATCAGTGGAGTTTACGAGTGATAAATATACAGTCAATTAAATGCGATTGATTGTCAATGTGAGTTAGAGGATGGGAAAGATTATTTTCTTCTATCCATTAATATAGTTATATTAAGTAAAAAACACTTGGCACGAGTCAGTATGACAATTCCTAACGTTTGGAATAAGGATGAGATGGAATGAATAGTTCACACATTCGACAGTTCTAGTGTAATGCATATTTACATGACTACGAATCATTTGTTCTCGTGTTTGAATCCTCTTCTCAGCTGTTGGATAATATAACCGTCGTAAGAGTCAACGCAAGACAGGTAACAAATAGAATTTTCAGGTTGATTCCTAATAAGAGGGTGATCGTTTTTTATTTTTTTGGGCGTTCTACAAAAATGCGTTTCTGAAACGTGTTTTTCTCCGCAAAAATTTTACCCATGGGTACGATTTGCAGTAAGTTATATTTAAAAAAAAGGCGAAGTTAATAGTTCCTACGCAAAATAGGGAATCCTATATTTTAGTTCTTCGATACTGCTAAAAGAATATTTTCTTACATGGTTGCAGATGAATTTCATAATGTTCATCTCTTAACTGATAATCAGGATGACCAATTAATTCTAATTTAGTATATATATGATAGATATTTTCAATTATTTGTAATAATTTTAATTGTCCATTAATTAAAGGTTTTTTATGAATTAGTTTTTGTTGAACATTAACATTACAAAATGTTAATTGACGTCTATGATCATCAATATCTGACATTGATAATTGAAATTGAATTTTTTTCTTCTCAACTTGTACTGTTTCATCATTTTCATTAGTGACTTTTTTTTGACTTTGAATACGATCAATTGAATAACCAATTTCATAATAAGATGGTTCATTTGTTAAATGTCGTAAATGAATATCAACAGTTCCAGTTTTATATAAATGTTCCATCGTAATTAAAGCATTATCTAAGACTGTTGTTTCTTCTGCTGATAACCATAATGTTACAAGTGATATATTATCATTAACCACTAGAAAGTAAAACTATTTCATTGAGATTGTTCAAATTTTTGAATTAAAACTAATAAATGCTAATCAAAAGTAACTAAAAAGTTATTCTCAAATAATGATCAAACGATGATAATAGGGAATATTGCTTCACTTTTGTAATTCTCTAGTTTTGTTTTTAGTGAACCATTTAGGACGATAGCAGATTTAGCAGTTGAAATGGGTGAAATGACAATCGTCTACTTTTAAAATATTTTTTCTAATTTTTCTAAACAAAAGCCAATGAAAAAAGAGTTTACACTACATGAGATAAACTCAAAAAATTTAATTTAATTATAATTGTTTTTCTTTAAACATATTCAACTGTCAGATGTTGTTCAATTTTATATTTTGACTATGAGTAGAATTCAATGAGACTAAGAAAACTCTGAAATAGTCGGGTAGTCATGAACGAATTACAGAGGAAACAATACTCTTTGGAGAATTTCCTCAGTGATTAAAAAAATGATTATACGATGAGAGATTTTCACAACAGCAAAGCAGATTTCTCCAATAGTTTTCAATCTACGAAAATTTCGCCTTTTTTTAACTGACTTCCATGTCTGTTGCTACTGATAACACCAAAAAATGAAGATTTTTAGAGAAGAAAAATGTCTTGGTAACCAATTCAGAAACATTATTTATCGGTTCCAATAGCATAGAAGTAATCGTCATTTTTGAAAAGCAAACATCGAATATTTTGAAATATTCAAAAATATCAATTTCGTAAAATTGATGAAATGCTCTTTTTCGGTCAAAAATTGACAAAGGTGGCATTACATTTCCGTGTCTGTCTGATGACTAGATTACTACTCTAAGTCATTCTGCAGGCAGAAACTGGAAGATCAAACTATAAACGTATCGTGAGAAGAGAACACTTGTTTTGGTTAAAGTTTTCAGGATATTCTAAGAGCTATAAGACATATCTTTGAGTAAAATTTTCTAATTTAATCTTCTAGTAAATGCCTGCAGACAGACCAAACAATATCATGAAACAGTCATAGATTCTGAATCAATCGACAATAGGCGTGAACCTTTTTAGGGTTTTCTTAATCTTACTAAACTCTATTCACACCTAAATTACTATATATGAATAGGATTCGTTATTTTTCTCTCCTTTAAGTTATCATGTTCTGATTAAAATTTACCTTTAATATGATCCAATGAACTTTCTTCTAAAATAGTTATTTGAGCAAGACGAAAAACAAATTCATCAAAATCTTTTGCTTTAAACATAAATGGTTCAATTAATGTATAAGTTATAATCCATGAATTTAATATCATATTATTTAATTCTTGTAATTGAAATTGTGTTGTTAAATTATCTCGTAATTCTTGAAAACGTCGTCGACCATGTTGTGAATAAAGATCAAATGATTTCATCATTTGTATAACATTAGAATATTCTACAACAGTTTTAATTAATTGTAAATGTTGATGTGTTAAAGTTTGAAAATATTCATGTAAAATTTTATAAGTATGAGTTATTTCATTTAATAAACAATTATCATTATTACTTAAATGTTTTAAATCAAAAAATTTTGTTTGTTTATTATCATCTAATGATAAAATATGAAATTTTTCAATACAATTTATAATAACATTAAGATGACTATAATATTGATAGATTTGTAACCATTCACAAACTTGTTCAATTTGTTTTTCATTATATGAATGATTTCTATATAATTTTTTAACTTCTTCTCGAATATTAATATTTTTATCATAGAAAATTGATTGTAATTCTGTTATAGTTCGTAATGTTAAATTACCATCGAATAGTTTATTTATAAAATCATATACTTGATCAAGTAAATAACTAAAATCATATTCAGAAATATTTTCTTGATAATATTTATTATAATATATATTAAATATACCATGAAATAAATGACAAGTTAATAAATTACTAGATTTAATTTTATACCAAATAATTTTCGATGTTAAATTATTTTTATTATTAATAATAATTAATAATTGTCCATTACGTTGACATTCAAATTGACCATGAAGAATATATTTATGAATAGGAACATTTATTCCTTCATATAATATTTTATATTGATTATTTATTCCATGAATTCGATATTTAATTGTTATATCACATGGATCATTTTCACTAATTAATGACCATTGAATATGTTGACGATAAGATATAGAAATAATTTTTTCATAAATCTTCTTACTTTCTACTAGAAATGTATTATTTGATTGAAAATGTTTTAATTCTCGAAGAAAATTTTCTGTATTATCTTCAGTATTTAATCTACCTTGATTAAGAATTTGAAATGGAATTAAACAATTAAATAATTGACAAAGATGTTGAAGATCTTTAAATGATTCTAATAATTTTAAAATATTATTAAGAATTATTTTTATATCAATTATAGTTATTTTAGGTTCATTATATATTTTTAATATATTATTTAATAATTGATTAGCATTATTAACATTATGATGTTTTAACCAATCAATAATATATTGAAATATATCAATAAATCGATCAAACCAATTAAACCACTCATTTATTTGTTGAGTAAATTGAACAAAAAATTCTTCATTAGATTTAATATTAATAATATCAATATCTTTTGGTTTTGGTAGAGCAACAATATCATCAATATTTGGTCTTGTTAATGGAAATTTATATTGTTCATGATCAACTGATTGAAATATGGTTTTTAAATCGACCAATGGAACAAAACAATGAACGATCGAATCAGTTAATAAGTCACGATATACTGAACATTTACCTATAAATAAACAACAACTCTACATTAAGTCATAGAATCCAAACAGAGAAAAACTAATCGATACTTGTCGATAGTAGAGAAAATCTGATGGTAGAAAAGCTTGAGATATTTGAAAAATTTTTATAAATCCCGTTTTCAATTTATATCTAGTAATCAAAAGATCTGTGAACAGCATAAAAAAAAGCTTTCAGCACACTCCTTGTGGAACTAAAATGTGAAATACGATATAACTATTTGCATTGCAGAAGAGAAGATTAATCAATATATATTTCGGTTTATGAATTTCTCTCTACTATTACCGTAGGTTAACGTTGAAAGAAAGACAAAGATCAATTCATATATTCATCTCGCAGACATATCTGCTACGATCTTCCCTTGTAAAGACTCGATATTAAAACTAACTTACTTTTTAATTGAAGAATTTCATAAAGAATTTCTTTCCCATTATCAATAAAATTATTAATATCATATATATTAATTTTAATTAATGTATTTTTACGCATAGATATAATAAAATAAATAATTCTATCAATATTTGGTAATAATAAAATTAATCTTGAATATTTAAAAAGTATTAAATCAAATAATTTATTAATTAAAATAATTGTAAGTATATCATTATCATTATAAATATCATGTTTAACATTTCTAATCCAATAATTAAATTTAATTAAAATATCAATATGATTATTATTTAACATTTTTAAAATACTTAAATGTATTATTCTTGACCAAATATAAATTATCCATGAATTATTTTGATGATTTTCACATAAATATTTATACATATTTTCATCTAATTTTAACCAATTTTTTATATCAAGAATTAAAAAATCTTTTAACCATTCATCATCAAGAATTTTTTCTGGAATATATTGTTCATATAAATTATTATCAAAATGAATTAAATTTTCAAATAATATTTTCAATGATTGTACATTATGTTTATGATAGATATCAATTTCAAATAAAATTTTCCGAATAAGAAATAAACAAGAATCTCTTTGAAAAAGTTTTTTAAATGATAATTTTAAACCAATTTGTAATAATTCAATACAATTAATTCGAGAATATTGAAAATTATTCATTTGTTTAATAATATAATTATCAAAAATATTTTCAAATAAATTAATAAAATGTACACGAAATTCTGATTTTATTTCTACTAAACAATTATTAGCTAAATTAGCATAATGTTGAAATGTTTTAATATCAATTAATAAAATTCTTTCATTTAATATTGATATTAAACATTGTTGAATAATATTATTAACTAAATCAATTTTATATAAATATAAAAACATATTCCATAGTTCATCTGTGTTTACATTTGATGAATAATGTGAAAAATATTTTTCAAATAAATAATCTATTGATTGAAGATATTTAAATAATTCAGCAATATCTTTCATTTCATACCATTGATTTTTAATTCCATTAAGAAATATTAATTGAAATTGTTCAAAAAATAATTGTGGAGAAAGATTTAATTGTTTATTTAAATGAAAAAATAATGCAAATGGTGATTCTTTTGTTGATGATTTTAATGGATGCATTCGTTGAATAAGATAAATAAATATTGATGTATCAAATGGAAATTTTAGAAATATTTTTTCATAATCTAAATATACTTGAATAAATTGTTCTAAAGAGATTTTTATTTCTTTTATTTTAGATAATATATCAATCCATTGAAATTTAGAATTATTATCATGTAAAGCTTGTATTGATAATTTACTTAAAACAAAAAATTCTTCTAATGTGTTTAAATCATTAATTGTATCAATCGATGATAAATATTGAGGAATATTTATTTTTAAAAGTAAATCTTTATCTTCAATAATAAGATTTGGTTTTTCACCATTTGTTTGTTTAAATATCGAGACTAATAAATGAAATAATTCTTTTTGAAATTGTTCTAATGGTTTATAATCTATATTTATTTGATTAATATATTCTTCAATTCGACGATAAATATATAGATAAGTATCTAGACGTTTTGATGTTCGAGTATCATCTTTCTGTAATGTTAAATCAGTGATTGTACATTGTGTTATATAATCTATATCATTATAAAATGTTTCATTTTGTCCTGAATTGATTTCATCAAAATCAAGAAAATATTTTAGAATTGAATTGAAAAATTCAATTTCAACATCAATAGACTCAAACAGACGTCCGCAATTACTGGCAGATTCAGATATAGATACTTCACGATTAAACCAGTGTGAAAAATTATTCGGCATATTTTAAATAGATTCTACAAATCTAAAAAAAAAATCAAAAGAAATTTATTGTATACAAGAAAAATCTTTATCCATAAGATTTTTTTTTTGTTCTCTATGTATGAAGTAATGAAAAAAAACAGTATATTTATTGACATAAGAAACGACTGAGAAAGAATGAATAAAATCTCATGTAAAATTTTAACTCAAATGATATGAAATGTAAAAAGAGAACGATAAAAAAAAAGGAAAATGTGAAGAAAAAGAATTATATATGAATGTGATACAGAAAAGTATTTATACGAGATAATTCTGCATAAATGAACAGATATATATTTAGAACAATCCAAATGTAGTATTGATCGTATGTCAATTTCGTATAGAAGATTTGAAGAAATTGTCTTTTTTTATCAATAGATAGTATCATTAATTCTAGTTTTCTATGCTATTTGATTACAATTCAAATAATTTCATAATAAAATCGCATGTGTCTCGGTACTAATGTTTGATATTCACAGGATAAAGAACTGTAGTTTTTACTGTTGGAAAGAGGAGGAATAATAGATTCAATAGAAAATTCTAGAAGTAACAAAAAATGCAGATTTTTTTGTACTTGTCAATGGAGAGTATGTTCGCTATGCTTATTTTTTTTTGTTTAATACATGAATGCAAGAGAATAGATAAATATCCCGAGTGGTAAAAAATTTTGAGTTTTATCAGATCATACAGTTCTTTTTTTTACCTTAAAGTCTTTCTCAGAAATGATTTTCCACTCATGATGATACTTTTGAGCTGAAATTTTCGGATATGAGAGTAATCCTGGAGTGATACACTTCTGGTAAAAACGTCAGTCTGAATGGTGAAACTGGACCGGCTTTCCAGCTAATGTATAGGCCAGTTTTGGTTTTCAAGAGAATCGATAAAACTTCAACGTAAAATGAAATATCGAACTTGGGCTAGTTTCAAACTAAAGTCAATGTCAGTAAGCAATTTTTGTCCGAACAGAATTTTTAACTTCAATCTCATTGATTTTTTATGAACATACTAGTGGAAGCGTCTTCGACTCAGCATAAAAATGATGGTCCAATGACAATAAGCCCTGTCTGGTTCACCCCGGAAGGTAACTATTAAAAATTCTTTCGAAGAAAAGTTTACTCATTGAGATCTGTAAAGGGGAAGCATTCGAATTTTTCTGACTTACAAACAGCGTTGTAGTTTTTTTCCATGCTGATAAACTTTAGAAAATCGCAAAAATTTCTCGGAGAACGTGGTAGAAGGGTGGATATTTCTTGGTATAAGTCTATTAAAACCTGGTCATTTTTTAGAAGTCATATATGTTCTGAAAAAGAAACTTGGGCACATCTTTTTATGCTAAAAACTCAATATTGACAACTTTTGGAAAAATCGAATATTTTGAAAGGAGCTTAAATCAATCTGATGAAGTCCTAATAAAGCAGATAATAAACCATTAATCATGAAACGACTCTATATCGATTTATCCTCACCTAGGGATGTGTCAGCATCAGTGTATATACCGAAATACTGATACTGACTTTTGTGACTTGCCTATCATAGAGGTATAAGGTGCTAATTCATCGATCTTTGTTGAAATCACTTCATTGACACTAGTGGAAGTATGTTGGTGCTGTTAATAGGTTCAGTGTTGATGTCATCAGTAATTAGTATGCCGACATTAATACATGTCTACCATCATCTTCAAAACCATTTGATATTTTTAATATTATTCGTCTTTTCTTATCGTGACTACCCTAATAAAAGTTGCAAGACAAACCAGACGTTTTCTCATAGTAATATCAGTATGTGCAAACATATCTTTTCTTACGAGACCTACTTATAAATAAAGATAACTGATATCAGAAGCATACATCGTCGACAAATTTTGAGTATACACCAAAATTATATATCAGGTAAAATACCCATGAAGGTGTTAGAAAATAGGTTTCATTTTAAAAACACTCTCCATTTGCTAAAGTAAAAAAAAGGTAAAAGATCAATTTATTACTCTAATTTAAAGTGCAAGAGTGCATATTTTTGCCGATATTGATAAAGAGCAAGAATTATAGTGAGAAAACAAATAACTTTCAAAGTCTCTTATTAACTAAGTTACATGAAATTTAGTGGCTAAGTCGTATCTTCTTTAATGAAAAAAATATTCGTAACTCTTAGTGGCAGTCGCGTCAGGTCAAATTCGCTGAAACTTTGTCTTAGAATGACAGTCCTCACATATGTACAAAATATCAACAAAAACTGCGTGAATTAGTTGGAGATTTTCCGTGGCAAAAGAGTCATAGTAGAATCTCAGAAATTGTTTTTTTTCGACTCTTTCGCAAACTATTTCTATCTTTTTTACTAGTTAATGCAGTTCCATATATGTGCTTTCTTTAGTAGGAGAGTTACTCTATCTTCCTATGATCGAAGTGTTTGAGAGAGAATCATGCACAACTGACAGTATGGCCTAACTGAATCTCTATTGTAATAAGAGCAGAGAACCTTTGGGAATTTTCAGGAAAGATTTTCAAGTGTTTCAATCTAATTCATTCACCATGAAATTATCATATACAACTGTTTGCAAAAAATCTTGAAAAACTTTTTTTTCCTTAACATCCTTTTCTCTACCATTATAATATGATTTCTTTCCTTTTTCAATATTACGTAGAAAAACTAGATAGGCTTACAAAATCCGCGTATATAGGATGGACTCAACATCATTCGCAACGTTACTATCAATATAGTTTTTAGCCTAAAATCGACTTAACAACTTGTATCTACTCAGTTATTCATGCTGAATCTGACAAAATCACCTTTAGAAGCCGAAAAAAGTAGAAAATTTTGAATATTTTTCAACCAAAAGGAAGTATTCACTTGGGCTAAAAAGTATATTTTCGTGATCAGCGGCTTTTACTCTATCAAATGATGTTAAAAAAATCATGAAAAAATTTTCACTTGAAATTCAAATTGCTGGCAGCTCACACACCACAATAAAATGTGCTGCATTGTGTGCCGCATGTGTCGCAACGAGCACCTCGTGTCGTATCTCTTGCGTTCTTCACTATATTTATCCAACGGAGAACGCAAGAGACGCGACACGAGGTACTCGTTGCGACACATTTTATTTTAGAGTGTATTTTTTGGAAGAAAGAAGTTGAATGTATGTATGAGAACAGTTTTTATATTTCATTAGAAAAATTTGTAAGTTTTTTTATAAAAGAATTTTTTCTTTTTTTTTAATGAAAAAATATATTATCGAGATAATTATTACTGAAATATTTTGTTAGGGTCCTTTACTGTGTGAGAAGGCAAATTATAATATTATGAAATATACATAAAAAAAAAGGTATTATTATATCCAACTAGCGTTATTCACTAAGTTATTATTACGAAATAGATCAATTCAAGACAAATATTCCACATTTCATACAAAAATATTTAAAAAATTCAAACTCAACAGTTTTGTTAATTATGTGATTTAATAAAATAGATTTTTATATCTTGAAATGCACCTAGACACATTTAAATTCAGTTGAATGCATTAAGATGTGTTTCGAAGTTACATAGATGGTCAAAGGAATCCTTTATTTTACAGGACACTGTCAGATAAGATCATAAATCTACCACCCTATCAGTTATATTTCAAAGGTATCTCACAGGAGAAAGCTTACATATTTTACATGTTTTGATGTATTGTTTTTCACCTGTGATTTTAATAGAAAAAAAATTTCTAAGGCCATCCTTGTTTATGATAATGTATACATTTTTGCTCATATAGTGATATATTGTGTCTGTGAGAGTTTCTATATCAAACACCTCCTTCTAACTTCGAACTACCAGAACAGATGCATCTTGCTTTGTGTTACAAAATTCATATAGATAGTCGATACTTCATAATTTGCTTGTGGAGAAATATAGAATTTCTTAGCCTAATTAGCATTAATTTTTTGTACAAACACTTAAGCATTGTTGCAATGCAACAGCTCGTTTTTCCATAAACCACATGTAATAAGACTGAAATTGTTTTTGAAACTGCCCAGCCATTTCCTTTATAAAATGCATTAGCTTTTGTCCGAAAAAAATGGTCCAAAAGGATCATACATTTTCATGGAAAATATCAAGAAAAAATTGTAGTATTTCAAAGTTTTCATTATTTAAAGTTGTCGTTTTTTTTATAAAGAATAAGTATGATATTTGGAATCAGCATATGAAAATACACTAGAAAATTTATTTTTTCATCAAATGATGCTGGGAAATCCTATATTTCTTCGGAAGGAAGATGTGAAGTAACGACTATATATTTGCATTTAGAAGGGTAAATCAAGATGCATCTGTTCTTGTAGTTTAAGTTTAGAAGAAAGTGTTTGATGTAAAAATTCTCAGAGGCACAATATATCATTATATGAGCAAAAATGTATACATAATCATATACAAGGATGGCCTTAAAAAATGTTTTTCTATTAAAATCACAGGTGAAAAACAATATATCGAAACATGTAAAAATATGTAACCTTCCTTCTAATATACGTTTGAGATATGGCTGATTCTGTGGTAGATTTACGATCTTATCCGGCGATGTCTTTTGATCAGTACTGAATCGTTACAAAATTGTTCAAGTTAAATGAATTATAGTACAAAAGGAGTACAGGTTCAACCAGTGCTGGAGATTAATATTCAACTCTGAATACTATTCGGTAGTTTTTCAAATAAAACTTCTTTTAGAAGAAATTAGGGTGAGGATCTCGCTCAGGCATTTTCCATTACATTTCTATAACTTATTTCACCATGTTCCTCGACGATAACCAATAATCGTAGTTCACTAAATAGTTTACGGTCAAGAATTTCACAGAAATTATTCACCGTATGATGGTTGTTGGTTTATACTTACAAATTTTCTAAAGAATCATCAACAGAATGAGTTGTCTTTGTAGAAACAATCTTTTAGTTTAAATTTTGATCATAACCTTCAACTTCTAGCATTTGAGTGAATTAGCATATATTGAGCATTACCTGACTTTTTATCCGTAACTCTTTATGAATTTGAAAGCACTTTTCATAAAAGGGTTGACAAAACCTGTTTAGATTTATTTAGATTTTTCATTTTTATTTTAACTGCCTATTTATTTGCTAATTTTTATTTTTATTTTTTGGCATAATGCGGATATCCATCCGTTTATTAGATGGAAAACAAATAGATTTAGAAGTTCAATCCACTGACACAATTCTAAGTGTGAAGGAAGGTATACAAAATCAAGAAGGTATTCGAATAAATTTACAACGACTAATATTTTCTAACCAACCGCTTGAAAATGATCGATTACTATCCAGTTATGGGATTGATGAAGAATCGATTCTTTATTTGATGCAGCGTGAGTATTTTAGATAGATCACATCTATCAGAATAGTGTTAAGAAACTAGTTTTATTTTAAACTAATCTTTGGTGTATATCCAATAGAGAGTTAAATTGTGTAACCTTTGTAGCATCGATCTAGGTCATATGGTTTCAAGACTAAAAGCATTATTCGAAACTTCGATATCGCTTTATTAATGAACGTGAACATGTATTCCATTAAGAATAATGATTGATTTCACTTGTGTGATATCAAGTTTGTTTGTAACTACAAGTACCGACTTATTAATGATACTCTAGTGTTTCGATGCAAAAATAAAAATTTATAGGCAGCTGGTTTTGATACTACCTAATAAATCAATTTCGGTTTCGGTTTTTCAGAACCACTTGTACTTATCTCTAAACAGAGGATCAAACGTCTTACTACTTAGGTCATACCAAAAGTAGCGATGGACGTACTTTGTTTTCATATAGAAAGCTTCAGAAAACTTTCTCTTTACATAGTATTTTTTTATTATATGTAATACTTATGTTACAGCTCACTATAAAGAACCTAGTGAGGATTTTCTGAATAATTTTTGAATGAGGCAAGGTAGTGAGCCATGATTTTTTCAGTTAGCAAGAGAAGATGTAGACACATCAAATCTCATATTATGGTCATTTTAGTCAGATTTTCTAAAGAGTCCCAATCAACCCTTCTGTGGCACAATCAAGAATTTTTGAAGGAGTAAATTGGTTGTGATAGAAATGCAATATTTTATAGAAAAAAATGCTGAAAAATAGTATGCAATCAATTCTAGGGAGAGAGGTATGCTAGTCGAAATTTAAAGCCGATTTTGCGTTTATTCTTATGGAAAAAGTCATATTTTTGACTATTTTTTTTCCTTATAAAACTTCATTTGTTTGGTACTTAGAAAATTGATGTAGAAATACTTGGGAAATTATACTAGAAAGAAGTTACAATAAAAAATTTTATTTTTCCACAGAAATTAATGATATCGGTTGGATTTTAAGGATCCATAAAAAATATTTTCATTAATTTGGAGCGATGAATTTGTTACGAACTTTTCTTGATTCGAAAGCTTTTATATTTAAACTTGACACAGTCTTGAGTGAGTTTGCACTGGCATACAGAGGTTTTTGTTTTACGAAAATTTTTTTTGTAGGTAACTTACAATGAGCAGTTTGAAATTCAATAAGATGAAAGCCTCATGTTTTAAGAGAAAGAATATTTGTGAGCACGTTTTAAAATACCTTCCGATGTTTCACAAACTTCTTTCGAAAAAAACATTTAACATTGGAAATGTTTTCACCCGTGATGATGCTTTCCTTTTCATTCGTTTGTTGATTTATACTCAATCCTAATATATCATTGTTTATAGGGTCGGCAAAGCCAAGCACGACTATTGCTGGAGGCCACGGGCTAGGCAATTCCAACAATGAATTATGTTTTCCTTATGGTATCGTCTTCGATGGAGATCAAACAATAATGATTGCTGACTGGGGCAATCATCGTATTGTCCAATGGAAGGTTGGTGATAGGACTGGTCAAGTGATAGCTGGTGGCAATTGTCAAGGGAGTGGATTGAATCAGCTCAGTTGTCCAACGGATTTGTTGATTCATAAGGAGACGAACAGTCTTATTATTTGTGATCAAGGAAACAAACGAGTGGTAACATGGTCTTGTTGTGAAGGTACTACAGAAGGAAAAATCCTACTCGACGATATCGCATGTTGGGGATTAGCCATGGATGATCAAAGATGTCTCTACATCTCTGACATCGAAAAAAATGAAATAAAACGATATCAAATGGAAGTAAAGAATGGAGCTGTTGAAATAGAAGATAAGAATGGAATTGTCGTAGCTGGTGGTCATGGACAAGGCTCTGGTTTCAATCAACTTAACGGACCGACCTACATTTTTGTTGATCAAAAACGAAATATCTACGTGTCAGATACACGCAATCATCGTATCATGAAATGGAATAAAGCCACAACCGAAGGAATTGTTGTTGTTCGAGGATTTCCTCGAGGATTGGTTGTCGATGAGTCGGAGAATATTTATTGGGCGGACTATGGAAGTCATCGACTTATGTGTTGGCCTAAAGAGGCAACAGAGAGTGAAGTTATGGCAGGTGAATATGCTGGAGGAGAAGAAGAAGCAAGGCAGTTGTACTATCCTTGGGGTTTATCTTTTGATCGATATGGCAACCTCTATGTCGCCGATCATTCAAACCATCGAGTACAACGTCTTCCTATGAAAAAAACTAATTAATATTCACTTTTTAAAATTCTTTTCATGAAAAATAAATCGCCATTCAGAAAAACAATAAACGTTACTTCTATTTTATTCATGTAAGTGATCAGAAACTGCTTTCATGAAGCTACAGCAGCACGTACGTAATGCAAGTATGAGGCAGACTCAAATCGACATGTGTTGTAAATGAGTATGCTGAAAGACGAGTCTTGTACTTTGGTATGCCATATAGCTTCTGCTCAAGCATTTAGGACCTACATGAATAAACACAATGGAATTGATTCACTACTCTTTTTTCTCTAACAACGATTCATATCTTAACCTCATATCGGTGGCATACCCAGAAATTTTTAATGTATTGGTCAGCTTCTCAGCCAAACTGTCTAGAAATTTGAGCAACCATGAGTACTTGAAAAATCAACCTTAACAGACGAGCATATTTGGTGTCTTTGTACTATTTCACAAAGGTAACTTTTTTAACTTTAAAGAGTCTTATCATCTTTTATGTAAAAAATGCCAAAATACCCATATTTCTTTAGGTAGAAACTGAGAAAAATATCTGGCTTCGACTCAACTATCAGACAACGGGGCCGTGGCAAGTTCCTGTTTCAAGGAAATTTAAATAAATCACTAATTAATGAGTTCTATGGAAATTCATATTGTAGTTTAGGATAAGCAGGGCTAGACAATAGTGTGTCTTGTTGGTATGGGATGAAATGACATGGGATATGTTTGATTAAAATCAAATTTATTTTTTACTTAGAAAATTCCAGTCGATTATAACTGCTCATTTTTCACTGGACAGTGCTCTATTGTAATTATTCGAGATTTTACATGCCTAATTTGAATCTTTGGAAGTATCCCATCTTGTATTATATCATCTTATCATATGCTATCCCATCCTGTTTAAAAATTACATACCTATTGTCTAGACCTGTCTATCCTAAACTACAATATGAATTTCCTGGAAATAGGAACTTACCACCACATGCATACTTGCTAAAATAAATAGGTTTTCTTCTTATGTTATTTGAAACGAAACAACCTATATTAACAATGGCTTCTTTCTATAAGTTTATCAGAAGAACAGTAATTTCTTTTGTATTCCTTCTTTGATCATTTTTCGACACAGACATTTTCAAATGATTCTCACAAACAGAACTTGTTATTGGCCTATTTCTTTGATTTGTACCGTGATTTGAAATATAAACAAATTATAGAATCTTTTTATCTAATTAAATTGAACACTATCTATTGTAACGACCTGAGGGAAGAATGAGTATTAATATATGGTTCTCAAATCGTTAAAGATTTTGTTAGAAAAAAAATCAAACGTGCTTGGTATAGAAACGGTTAATATCACTACATATAATAGTGCGGTTATGATTGAGCACATCACGTTTTCTGTTGAACGCGGCGTAGAAAAGCTGCATTTTTTGTCTGAAAAATTTTTTTTCATAGGGAAAGTATATGTTTTATTAGAATGACAACAATAGGAATAAAACGTTTTTGAGACAAGAAAAGGTGGAAATGACATAGTTACATTATCTCAGTTACAAGAGTCAATAAATCGTTGGTGTCAGTGTTTTATGCTTTGATCATTTTATTTTCTTATATAAGTCTTAATCAAAGTTATTGTTTTCGTTTTATGATGACTAGTTTGTTGGGAGCGATTTTACTATCCATTTTTCAATATATTAACAGATATTCAAACATATGTGAAAGTAGTCATGATGAGAGAAACAAATACAATTCTGAGCTTCTTCTTCGATTTCTAATTGTTGTATTTTTCTTTCGTTGATAGTGGAAATATTGACAACTTCATAGGTGTCTACTATTACTGTTGACAGACATACTCTTATCGAGCTTTTTTCATCTATGATAATGATTTCGACTCTCCGTTTCTGCAGAAAACTCCAGGATAAAGGTATCATATTTTCACTACTGTTACTAGCAAATGGTAAATGGTAAGTGGTTACCAACAACGATATCCTTGGCCCATCATGTGTTATTATTTGGAAGTGTCCTTAAGTTCAAATGTTCTGTTAATCCTTCTGCTATCCGTTACTCCATAGTCAAAACTCAGTGGAGTTTTATTCTATTGTGAAAGTTATAAGTTTGTGCAGGCGTTCTTATTGCAATGATTGTTTTTCATGCTGATACGAAGATTCAAATATCACACAAGTACAAAGAATCATAAAAACCTTCCCACACAGAAAGGGATATATTTTACTTACTAGCAGAGAAATATGCAATGATTCCTTCACTATACAGCAAGGATCTTCCTTTTTGGAAAGATAACTAGGATGGACTCCTGAGTATTAAAATAGTTTGTATCGTGAGATTTTACACTGTGACTGTTATTCGAATATGATGAACTCATGCATAATTGGTGTCAATTATACTTCAGTTTCTTCAGAAACTTTATTTTTTTTAGAAAAGTTTAAACTCGCTTAAGAGACGAATTCATATTTCGAAAATTTTATTCGTGTGTTATACTAAAATGAATGTTCATATAATCATTTATTTAGTAACTTCAGAAAAAAAGTTGCTGTAGTAAAGCCGAAATAGCTACAACAACAAAAAGTAAAATAATCGAAAAGCTCAATTTTTTCAAGATTTGAAAAAGAACCGTAAGTATTTTTCCATAAACAGTAAGAGTAGGATCTGGTTCTTGGTTTTCAATCGCTACTCGATGCATCTGCCAGTTATGCCATAGTGTACCAATACCTGAACCAATGTTTTGGATAGGTAATAAATTAAAGATCTCAGCTCCACGAATATTATAAGGAAGAGCTCGTGCATCTTCATCTGGAATGTTTCTATTGAGTAAAATTTCAGGCAGATTGAACTGCAGACAAACAGGTCGAGCAATGCCAACAAATTCGCATGCATTAGATCAGATAGCATCATTCATTCCTTCACGAGTACGAAATCCACCAGTAACTATCAAAGGAATTGTCGTAGTACGGCGAACTTTGGCTGCAAATTCAATAAAATAAGCTTCTCTTTTGCGAGTACGTTCTGATCGAGGCTGATATTCGATTCCGGCCATAGCAGGAGCCTCATACGTTCCACCAGAGATTTCAATAAAATCGATACCACCATGTTCATTAATCCATCGAATTTGATCGTGTGCTTCTTCTTCAGTTAATCCACCAGCACTAAAATCAGATGAATTAAGTTTAACACCGACCGCAAATGTTTGAGGAACAATGCTCCTAATACCATCGATGATTTGAAATAAAAATTTCATTCTATCTTTCGATGTTGCTCCATATTCATCTTTTCGTTTATTCGTTTTTGGTGATAAAAAGCTACTAACTAAATAACCATGACTACCATGAATTTCCACTCCAGCAAAACCTGCCTTAGCCATTATTTCAGCTGCATCAACAAATTTTTGTACAGCTTCATCTATTTGAGTTTTTGTCATTTCTTCAGGCGTACCAATGGCAAACCGTTGTATTGCTTTGGCAAAAATATTACTACCAATGAACACTGGGACTGGGCTAGGTGCAATGGCAGATTGTCTGTATGGTCTTTTTCCAAAAAATGCTTGACGACCGGCATGATTGATCTGAACAATAGCAGGTGTACCATGATTTTGACAAACGTTGGCATACCGCTTCCATTTTTCAATATCAATTCGATCTTTGGTAGGAATCATTAAATCCGACATCATACCAGGATAACGTTCATCCACTTGCACATTACCGGTCAAAATAAGACCGAATGAACCTTTTCCCCAACGTTCATAAAGACGATAAATATATTCATTAGGCTGATTATCGCCACTGGCAAGTGCTTCTTCCATGGATGCTTTAACAATTCTGTTCGATAATTTCAGTCCACATGAAAGTACAAATGGTTGTCCAATAGGCATTTCGTATTGTGACATGACTGAAAAGCATAAGATATCTCAGTCATTTCGATTCATTATATAAATTTATCCATTTATATTATTTATATAAAATTGATAATGATAAAGACTTTACTGTAATTAGACATGATATAACTCAACCATCTTTGTGATTAAGTTTAATTGAATAATTTATTTTTGAATATAGATATTTTTTTTCTACTAATCTTATTGTCTTCTCATAAACATAGTCATACATTTTAATACTGTATCTCCTTTATTATTTGTGACAAAATCGATTTTTCAACTGTTAAAAAAGTTTCGAAACATGGCTATTAAATTTAATCGATACTTATGAACAATAAAATAGTAGACACCTCTTTAATCATATTAGAAACATTTCGAGGACTTCATTCATATCATCAGACAAAAACTAGAACTACACAAACAGTTAGAAAATATTGGTGTAAGATAAATAACATGTAACAGAACTTCGAATTTACTGGAATATATATTTTTCTTTTTCGTTGTGTTACATGTTATTTATCTTACATCAATATTTTCTAACTGTTTATATAGTTCTATCTTTTGACTGATGATGACAATAGAGTTCACAAAATATCTTTAACAGGATTGAAATGGTGTCTATTATTTTGTTATTCATTATTAAATGTATTCCTCAATTAGAATTAAACCAATAATTGATTAGTCTATACTAGCTTTAGAATTAAACGGTATAATTTTATAGGTGCTGAATAAATGTAACTTACTCGATCGTTTGTTGATCGGAAAATTGTTCAGAATATGGTTTTTTTTGTTGCTGTAAAGGTATAATAATTTTTGTCGCCTTTTTACATGTTGTCATTTTTCTTGTTCTGTTTGAATATGTCACCAATAAGATAGTACGCACGATGCGTTCGTGCACAAAGAACGTACGAAGCTGGCAAAGATTTTGATCTGCAGTTTTTGCTTTTTTTCGTTCTCTACAAGACTGTATGACTCACCTCACAAAAACATCTTATTTATCAGTAATGTTTTTTTTTCGTATTATCCCAGATCGATCATTCCAGTAGACGGATCTGGCAGAAATCAGCAGGAAACTAGGTCTTTTCTCGCGTATTCTCGCCGTTTCCGGCCGAGATTCAAGCGGAAACAGTTGGAAAAAGACACAGGACATGGAAACAATATTCCCGCCGAAATTTATCCTCAACTCTAGTTCTAATAAATACGATTCTATGCGTATTTTCCCATGATTAGTCAAAAAATAATTCGCCAACATTGATGATCAATTTCTCTTCCATTTCAGCCGAAGATATTCTCAGGTGATTCTAGCTTCCTTATGTGATTTAATAAAGTCTTGTTTCTTTTTTCTACAGGTAATGTTTTTTGGTCAATGAGCGAAACAAGGAATAAAAGAAAAAATTTCTTTCGCGAATCTATACATCTTATGAGAACTTTTTTTAATCCTAAAGCTAGGATAATGAAGCGCTTATCACCAAAAAAACAAGAAGAATGCATCGAACATATTAGGCAGGATATACCTACTGTTGATATGGATCAGTATGTTCGATCATCTCCAAAACCGAAACCATTTTTGACAAGCGATTCATGTAATATATAACAGAGTTTTATTTAAATGCATAAAACGATGATGAAGATGCTTGATCAACATGATTCATCAAAAGCTGCATCACATATGACTGAAATCGATTTTAACTCATAATGCAATATCAATAAAACGACAATATCAACAGATTGTGATTAAGACAACGAAGAATACAATCCTCTATCATTTTGAAAGAATAAACATAGTTCTCTTCCTATTTTATCAAAGGTTGTTGTTCATGGTTTAGATGTATCAGCTACGAGTGCAACTGCCAAACATGAGTTCAGTTTCGCTCATAACATTATTATACAAAAGCATACAAGATTATTACCAGACACAATTAATGATATTATTTTCAATCACTCATTCAAAATCTATAAATAGAGATTTAATAACACAAATAACAATAAATAAAAAACATCGTACCTTTGTTATCACTTTTTTAAATAGTTGTAATAGTTATCTTTTACTTAATGTATATAAAATATCGTTTTAAGAGAGAAGAAAATGCTTTATTAGTTTTTTGATTTTTCGAAAAGATTTAAGATACTTGAATTTCATTCGGTTTAATTCAAAAAAAAATACTACCCATATCCATCAGTGTAACCGATGAGAAACTCTGCAAAATTGTATTTAAGAAATAATATTTTACAAAGACCTTCGATCAACATCAAGGACTACAATATATAGTCACTTATCATGTTTGGAGTGTGAGCGTCTAATTGTTTATCAGTAAATTGATTTTAGTTTCTTCAAAGTCTTATGAAAACAGGATTTATTATATACCATTCGATGCGTCTTAAAATGATCTAGAATATGAAATATATGATTTTTCACTTCTGAATAGATCACCTTATCCAACAAAGTCGTTTAAACATTATTCAAATGCAGATTTGATCGTGATCTCATATCATTAATCACAAACAAACAACTTACGGAGACTATTCACATAATATTCATCAGTTTTTTTAGACTTTTACATCATTTTCGCTTTATACCTAAAAAAAACTGGTGTTTATGAAAGATATTCTATGTGAATAGTTTTTATAATATTATATTCATATCATAAAACTAAGGATGTCTTAAAAATCGAATATTTCAGTTTAGACTTGATATGAGGATGGAATATATTAAATTTATTAATTTGGTAGTGAGAGTGAGAATTTGACTCTCAACATGATCAGTCTTCTTTGTACGCAATACAAAAGTTTTCATTGAATTATATGGGAATATCCTTGTGCAAGAGAATCTCACGTTCGCCGCCTATTTATGCAAAAGCTCTTCAATTTACATATGACTAGAAGAAAACGAGAATAGTACCTATGTAATGGGTGATCATATGTATGATGGGTGAGAACCTTTCAACTATGTATTTGTACACATCATGATGTATTTAGATTGTTCAAATTCTCAATAGAGGTTATAGATTCCGATTCTGTTTGCAGAAGCTCAAAACCTTACTGCCACCGAAAAAATTAATGCTACATTATATTTTTCTTGTAGCTTTTGATAGAAACAAGATGATAGCTTCAGTTTTCACGGTTGGAAAGAGAAGACGAAGACACATCGGAATGTATATCACAGATCTATTTTTTAACATATTTGTTGAGACATTTTATATCAATTATCTAAAAAAGGTAGCAAAAAACTAGCTTTTATCAAAAATAAAAAAGTGCTTGTTTCATATGAGTTGCTAGGAAAATCGATCTGTAGTTTCAGGTAGAACGTTTATAACTCCTGAACGATTGGAGTTAAGAAGCGGAGCATTGTACAATTTTATCGATCTTCAATTGACGGTTTCAATACATTTCAGATAGCTGGAAATTCATTGTAATCACTTATCTAGAACGTTGTTTTATGAAAGGATCATTTGAAAGTCTTAGAAAAACTAGGTCAAAAAATCGGTAACATATGGTTTGATACGTCTTTATGTTCTCTTTTCAACAATGAATGCGTAATTCTCTGTCTCTTATTTCTATTAAAAGCTACACAGAAAACATGGTGTAGCTTTAATTTTTCAGTAGTAATTAGCAGCTTTAGCATAAAAGTAGGTAGAGGAGTAAAGGATTATAATAACCTTATATAATTTATTCGACTGTGATAAGTTTAATATCTTGTGAAGTTATGGAACAAAGTATAGTAGAAAAATAAAATACATTGGAAAAAATGTAAATTGAGTCTGATTAACTAATTTATATATATATATATTTGTATGCGTAAAATAGAAAAATGAATGAATACGACACATTTTATTTTAGTGTATATTTGGTCTACGACGTTAACTTTAATGTATGTGGTTGAATTAAAAATATATAATGAATCAGAACTGATGATGTTTAATTTTGAATAATATCACTATCACTATTAATTGTCAATGTTGTATTGGAGTTATGATAATTTTTTTTATATTTTTCTAATTCATCTCTTCTTCCTTGAAAATCTTTAACAACATATTTTTCTGTTTCTTGTCGTAACCATAATTTATCAGTATGGTGTTTCATAATTTGCTTTAAAATTATTATACTTATAAATATTCCAACAAATATTCCTATTACAGCACATATTACTATCATAGTTACTATAGAGGCAAACATTCCGCTTCCTCTGCTACCACTGATATTAAAACAATTACTTGAAGAAGATCCACCATCACGACAACCAGCGAAAATTAAAGTAAAAAAACCTACAATGGCCAATAATAATATAAGAGCACTCACATAATAAATTAAAAATTCATTGATTGAATTTGGAAATAGATTTTTAATATTATGGCTATTTCGATCAAATGTCTTTAATAAAGATGCTAGACCAATAATAATTGATTGAAGAAATAAAAAAATCAATGTTATATCACGAGTAACTAATAAATAATATTTTAATAATCTTTTTTTATCAGCTTTTGGATTATTCATAACGGTTTCAATTACATATTCAAATTGACATACATTGCAAAACTTGAAACCTCTTCCACCTATGTTTTCTGCTCGCCATAGATCTAAACATTTTCTATGAATATAAGCTGAGCCACCACTGCATAAACATGGACTAATTATATCATCAGGATTATCAGTGTCAAAACAGATTCTACATTGCTTCAACTGATTATGTAGAGGTTGTATCTCATGTTCGTTCATAATAGACATGTTTGAACTTCACTGATATACTGAAACAAATATAGAAAATAGAATATTTAATTTTTGTATTTAGCTTCCTCTTTGAATTCAAAATGCAGATTTCTCTATATAATCTTTCACTAAATTCGAACGACATCTATTGATAGATTTTTTTATCTAAATATATTACAACAAAAAAAAGTAATATCTTTTAATCTTGTATATACCACACATTCATTAGCACAATTAATATTGAAAATCTTCTAATAAGAGTCCTTATTTACACTTTATTTTACCTTTTCGGTTTAATCTATAAACTTGATATGATCAGCAAAAGTTAACTCAAATATAACTATTTTAAAAAAAACTGAAATATATAAACATACTTGAGTGAATCTGTGTCGTAAATTAAAATTAAATAAACTATAGATAACAATTCTTTTATTAAATAAAAATATGTCGATGACGGTAAATATAATATTTTAAAACATCAAAAAAAGTTAAAATCGACACATCGTCAGTGTACATATTATTTATATACTTTTTTCAATTCTAAAAAATTTACCTGAAGAAAATGTATTGCACTACTTTCTGTTTCTTTCTTTCTTTCCGTTCTATTCAACTGTCATGTGACACGTACAACATGTATTATTCACAACAGAAAACAGAGAAAATGATTCTTTGATAATTATTCCATCTTGAAGAAATATTATTCACTGATCGAGCAATGAATCATCCATTTCATCAATATGAGAGACTGTTTAAAACGAACTAATACTCTTTTTCTTTCAAAATTCACGCTGTTTTCTAGTGTAGCATTCAAATATTAAGAACTATCCAGCTGAAGGCTTTGTCGTTGAATGTATCTATTTGAGGATCATCTAGTTACATAAGATGCTTTAGAATTAAAGGTAGCATAGTACAAAGATGATGACAATTTCATAGTAAAACTTATTGAGTTTTGAAAGTACTTCTCATTCATGGTAGTTTTAACTAAAACTCTTTCTAATAAAAAAATCCAAGTCTCATTTTCTCTATAATTTATCATTTCAGAGGACGTCATAACCAGTAACTTTCTTATCATTCCAGCTCGATAACTGTGAGAAAGTTAACACAAGTGTTACCATTATTATATAGATGGAGCAATTTAGCAATTCATCAAACATGCACACTAAGCAATATAATATTCATTGTTTCAAAAACTTGCCATCTTGCAATTATCGAGCGGGAATAAGAAATCAAGACAAAAATTGAAATCATTTTTTATCTCTAAATGAACTGAATAGACAGCGACGTTAGCGGCTAGATCGAAAGGAGATTCTTGAGAGCATAACTGATGTAGCCAAGCAACGCTCAGTTTAAATATATGCAAAACAACAAAGTTGTGTGTTTTTTCTGTGCTTCTGTTATGGAATATTCTTTTTTCGTCTTATTTTCACAAGGCAAACATAAAATTCATGGACAACCATAGATAATAGTGAAAAAACCAGCATGTCACTCAGTGAGCTCCAAACACTGAAATTGTACGAAAAAGTAAATGATTTCATCACTTAGTATCATTGCACAGAATTTTCAAACATGACGAATATTATCCAGTCAAACAAACGTGAAAAAAAACGAGCTCTTCGATTGATTAAGTGCATGTTTGTACAATATGTAGTACTATATTTTGTATTTTTTTAAACATTGAAGGTTTCTGTGTTTTAAAAAACAATCTTGCTAGTAAATGAATTATTGTTGCTGCAAAAAAGTATCAAGTCAATTAAAATAGATTTGAATACAATCGTTTATTTATCGAAATATGTACTGTTGAAATCTTCTTGATTTTTCCATGTTGTTTTATATTTGATATACTTTTCTTTTAACTTCTATCAATGACATCAATTACTCTTCAACTATGTTAATTATTATACTAATATTGTGTAAATCATTACTATATAAAAATATTCGTACAATTTTAGTAAAAAAAAAACGTTCAAGATATTGATTTCAAATTATTGTATTGTATAACTTTACTAATTATACTCTTTTATTTTGCTAAAAGTATCTACGCTATTTTCTGAGTTTTGTTTTATCAATATATAAATTTAGTCGCTGCGTGTCTTGTCTGCTGGCAAACTATGTCGCATTTTTGTAAACAAACAGACGATGATATGAATTTGTAAATGAGCTGTTGACAGAAAGCAGAAGCGTAGAATATATACAAATACTGAAAATTTTAGGCTTTTTATCTGTTTCTCAAAACATTTCTAGTACATATTTATATTTTTCATTTCTCCAATAAAGAATAAAGTTGAAAACATATAATGTACAAATCCATCATTCTTGTAAAATAATTAGAAACGGAGAGCATCTTTCCTTACGACGATATCATAAGTTAGAACACTAGTCGAAACGATCGTTATATGATTTGCGTCGAATCTAACTTCGTTTACGTCATCTAAGTATAGGAGATAAAACAGTTATTAATTAGAAATAATCTTAGTGATTTATTCTCCTTTAGTTTACAACAAAAAAATTTATTGATTATTTCATTTTCTCATTCTAGCACTCTTATTAATGCTTCTTCTTGTTTTCGTTCTACGTTTTACACTCATCTTCGTCGTCATAATACTCCTTTGGAAACTATTTTGACAAGTTATAGAAATTTCATATTCTTACATTTTAGATTTCTTTCTATTCGAATCTTCAACGAATATTGAAACAGCAAAGATGAAGCAATGTCAAAAGTTTCATCTCTCATTTGTTATGCATATATGAATTGTTTTGATTTTGATTTTGATTGAATACCACGTTCATAATAGGTTTATTATTAGTGTTACTATCTTGATACATTTTCGTTAGTACCAGCAAGTTCCGAGAGAAAAATCATTGGAAAAATATAAGCTTTATTTAGAATAAAATCAAAAGATTTAGCCCTTCAATAACAGGATATTGAATCCGTTTTATTGTATACCTCTACGTATCGTTTGCTTATACGACGGCATCGAAGATTGGCAAAAGTAGAACGTTTTTTAGTGAGTACATTTTGAATAGTGCTTATTCTTGATATGAAAAGTTTTGCTTGTGTATGCCAATATGATCTTTTCCATGCTCTTCCTCTTTCTCCTGTTTCACATAGAAAATTACAGTCACAACAACAATCATTTGGTAAATATTCTGCAATTGTTGTTAGCAGTTGTAAAACACCGATAGCTGAATCTGTATTCATTATTGAACGTTTAATCGTTAGACGAATGGAGAATGTTTTCAATTTTGGTACACGTACTAAGATGCAATGAACTATGCTGCGATAGTGTTCAAAATGAATTGATCCATACCAAGTCGATAATGAAATATGAAAATGTTTGAGATGATTATGTCGATAAGACATGTCTTGAGATGGAGTTCTTGTCTCAGAAACATGGAAACGGTTCACACGAAAGGTAAGCAAATTAGGTAAACTAATGAGAATGTTCAGAGCCATGTTAGAACTTCCCAAAACATCGAGTGTCAGCGATCGAAGACTTTCACAACGGAGTGATGAAGCAATGGAGGCCTAGAAATGAAATTAATGATGAGTTTTTAAGTCTTCCTCTATTGAAAGATCATTTCTTTCCCTTAATCTAGTTTTTTTGTGTTCAAATGAAAGAAACAACAAGTGAAGATTATGAATATAAATTAATTGTTAGTCGAATTATTTAATAGTATTAACATCATATCCTCTTGAAGCAAGAACTATATATCTTCGCCGGCAAAAAAAAGCACTTCTTCAAGGTATTCTTACTTGTTCATTGTACCAGCGGAATAAATGGCACTGATGCAGATGAGGAAATATTCCAGTCATGATGCTTCGTGAAATGTATCCATTATCATCAGTTTCGATAAATGTTAATTGTTTCAATTGACGCAAATGTTCAGTCGTTGTCAACATTGTTCTCAGTTGAAATTTTTGTTCTCGTGATGGTCTCGTTAATATTAATTTTTGAAGACCGATCAAATGTGATAGATCCAACCAGCAACATTGTACGGTTGCCTTCAATGTTTTAATAATACCTCGCCGACCATATATAATAATAGATTGCGTATAATTCGGAGCAAGTTTATCAGAATCAATATTGATATGTTGGAATAGATGACAGTCACAGAGAAGAGCATCGAAACGAGCATTAAGATATCGAAAAGCATGAACTAAATCAAATGGATGAAGACGAAGGAAGATTTCCAGTAAAATTTCATTTGGAAGACATTCAAATACGGTGACCATCATATTTTAAGCGAAGTAATAAATGCTTTCATCAAAACAAATTTAAATCAGATGTAAGAAAAATAGTTGCAAAAATATTGTGTAATTACAAACGATATTGTATGAGTCATGTCGAAATCATATTTATTTGAACACTAATTCATGTGATGATAGATGAAAGAATAGAACGATTGAAGAGCAATAATGTTTATAATTTTATTGTTTTTCATTTTGAGACTGTTTCGTTCATTGCATCTCAATTATATTTCTAGGAAAAAAAATTCATATTAAAACAAAATTTTGATCGATAAAATTGATAAAGTAAAAAACGAAATACCAATAACAAAAATCCAAAGTTTCAATATTCTATTTTTTTGAGACTGACGAAAATTCGATTTGAATCCTGATCTAATATTTTACAATGCATGATACTGATTTGTTCATCGTAGACCATGTTAATGTTAAGTATTTCTGATTAAAGTTGAAAATCGAAGATGCATACTAGATATTATTATTCTTATCGGACAAAGGACGACAAATCTGTGTAATGCTGACTAAAACCAGAAATAGGAACATATTTTGCGCTTAGGTGCGTCTCCGCTTTTCAACTCAATAAAATCCGTAAATATCACTAAGAAAGTCCAGTAAAAAAGTAAATTTTTTTTAAAGACTTTGCTCATCTATTTAGTGATGGTACACAGGAAGTCAAATCTATTTATTTAAGTTGCTTCAGTAAAAATAAATGAAGAAAGTATGATAGATGGTGTTATGATTCAAAGTTCATCGTTCTATTCATGAAAAATCTACCAATAGTATAAAAGAATATGTTATTGTATTTCTATCATTCCTTGTATGATGATGACGTATCAATGATCTACTTTTTATTAGAGTTGAATCATATGCAAATATATTCTTTTTCTCCTGTCATATCGGACCAAAAGATAAGATTCTTCTATATAAAATAACAACAAATTTACATTTATACTAGTAGGCTATAAAGATTAATATATTTGAAGAAAGATGAGTAACAATAGCCTTAAACTTTATTATTTCAATACGCATGGACGTGCTGAAATTATTCGACTTATTTTGGCTGCTGCCAATCGTCCTTATAATGATATTCGTATAGAACAATCCGAATGGCCTGAAACTAAATCAAAGATGTTAATAGGTCAAATGCCTGTTTTAGAATTCGATAATGGTATGCAATTACCACAATCATTAACAATTGCACGTTATATAGCACATGAAACAGGTTTAGCTGGTAAAGATAATCTTGAATCAGCTAAAATTGATGCAGTTGTTGATACTCAACGTGATATTAATGAAATGTTCTATATTAAAATTTATCTTGAAAAAGATGAAGTTAGAAAAGCAAATGAATTAGAAAAAATGATTAATGAAGATCTTGTTAAACATTGTGAAAATTTAGCTAAACTTAAAAATGCTTATAGTAAAAATGAAAAATATTTTGTTGGTGAAACATTATCATGGGCTGATCTTTTTATTTACAATTCATTTGCGGGATTATTTCAATTTTTACCACATATTAAGGACAAATTTTATAACCAAGTCAAAGAATTATTTGAAACTATTGAAAATCATGAAAATTTGAAAAAATACTTGAATGAACGACCGTTAACTACCCATTAATTTTATGTTTTTCTTTAATATAATAAAATTAACATCTAATAAAGTTCTATAAAAACAATTAAATATATTTTTTAATATTAGCGTGTTCTTCGAATCTTCATCTTCTACGACTTTATCAGGGACGAGTCAGATAAATATAAAGATACCTGTAGCAAAATTTAAACGAAAGATATTAAATTTTATATTATGATAAATATTGTTTCACTTGATATGAATCATGTTCGTACCGTATTCCCATCATTTAATATTGAAAAAGTTGATGAAAATGATCAAAGAGGTTATTTTACATTCGATGGTAGAATGAATATTTGAATTTTTTTTCAGGAGAAATGTTAAGTGATGGTAATAAACAGATTCAATATTATCGATATCAGCTAATTATACTCATGCTGATGGTTTTCAAATACTTCATCGTCGATTAGAAAATATTCCATTAGCAGCACATAATAGATATTGAGCATACGATACTCTTTATAAATAATATTAATTATAGGAATGTTAAACGCATTATAAAATGCTATTGTTGAGATGGTTTAATTGTGAAACTAGATCGACCACTGACGATGATTAACATAGGATTACCCTCAAATAATATCAATATGTGACGATACTCATCCTTTTATTATTTCAGCTAATAAATGTAATAATTTAATGGTATGTCTTTCATACGTATTATCTGTCATTGAATTGAGTGGTTCAGTTGAAACAAAATAAGCTCTTCTTGGTGAACCAATAAATGGGTAGCTATTAGTCAACAACGAAATGTATCAATAAAGAATGAATTTATAAATAATATAGCAATTATAAATGAACTATTTATCATAGTTTAAATAGATCATCACTGAGGGCAGATATGCAGGCATAATGAAGGACTTAGGTGATTCTATAGATAAGTGCTGATATATTGCTAAATTTTTTTCAATAATTTATTTTTTATAAAGAACAATAAGAGTTATAATAGAGTTTTTTTCCTATAATTATCTTCTCATATGATTGAACATGTTTTTTCTCCGATACAATGAGGCTCAAAAAGAGGCATGGTTATTTGTATTTTTTTATACATATATGAATAATAAAGGTAACACTGACGAATCCAGCAGTATAGCGATTCAGTGCCTACCGTTCCCTTGACAGATTTGTTTACAGTTTTTCTCAGCCATAATGTTTACAAACTGGAGTTAGACTATCTCAAATAGCCTTCAAAAACTGTTTTATGACTATAATCGCCGTTCCTCAGAGAAACTATCACATCCTCACTAATTTCCTAGTTTCGACATTGAAGGATGTTGAAAAATTTTCTCTCATAACGGCAATACAGCTTCACATGCGGTTTTGCATCATTTTTTAAACTGTATTACCATATTTAGTATTTTGATTATAACACCGTTATTAAGCTATCAAATTGAGAAAGCCTTTTTTACTAAAGTAATATCATATTTCACTGCTAGAAAGTAAAACAGGTTAATCAAATTAACATGATAGTTTAACTTTAGATTAGAATCATTGAATATCGTTTTGAAATATGTGAAATTAAACTTTGGTACAAAAAAACTGAAAATTAACAATTTATTCATAGATCATATGTTAGTCTTCTATCATTTGACGCAAGTTGTGTATTATACCATTACATAAGGTCTCGAAGGTACTTAGAGGAATGATAGGAGACGCTCCCATGCATCCGATCGTTAATACTCCATTGACAGTCTGAACTAAAACAAACGGCATGGGTGCTCGAATCATATTACCGAAAGGAGTCATTGTTATAAGCTCCCATTTTCCGTACCTATCACGAAATGGTAAAATACCCCAGTTCGAAATTCCACAAGTGGGAAGTTCTGCAAGATTGGGTGGACCCAGATTCTTCTCGTACATCTTTCCCATAATCATACCAAGAGCAAGAGTCTGACCAGCACCAATTGCCGTTTTTACATGATCTCCGAACGCTCTAGCAAGCTGCCACATATCTTTCGGCATTGTTGATATGTTTCTTGTCGGTATTGTGAATGCCATGGTTCCTGACACTTGATAACTTAGGTCGTGGTTGGGAACTGGTGGTACACATCGTCTACGAGTATCAGCTGCGATTGCAAGGATAAATTGTGTCGCTTGGTCATTATTAGTGCTCACTAGCGTAGAAGTAATACATAGAATAGCACTACTAACAGCTGATGTTACCGTCACATTTTCTCGGCGACACTTTTCTAATAGTTTTTGCGACTCTTCCTTGTTCAATGCACCATAAACGATTTCTGTATAACAATATTTAGTCATATCAGTCAACGGAAAATCAACATTGGCAAAAGGAATCCTTGCAGTTGCTTGATTGGTCATGATCTTCCAGCGCAAAGCTGTAAAAATAAGTTTGCCTAACGTAAGGAACCTGTTCAATGTTGATAGACTTCTATGAACAGCTTCTTCCATGGTAGTTGGCCAACTTAACGAGTTACTAAACATATGTTTATCTTCATCTCCCAAAGCCATGAGTAGCTCGTGTGCTACAGTACTTAACGAAATACCATCACAAATGCTGTGCTCACATACGATTACTATTTCTCTTGGACCATTAACGTCGTGATCATCATTTGGATCCTAAAAATATCAATGCAAATATTGAATCATAGTATTTTCAATAATATAGAGCAAATACCTGTAAAAGCCAGAATTGAGCAAGTCCTTGCCCAATGATCGGTGGCTCTTTCTCTCGCTCTCTCCATTCCTGAAGCCAAAAATTGAGATGATTATCACGCTTTCGTGGTATCTCTCGAATCGTTAGACGAAGCGTATCGTCCTCTTCCATTAGATAACTATTCGTCTTTGCAGGATTATTTAGTAGACGACTTCGAAGAAATGGATGACGACGTTGCAAACAACCGATCGCCGAAGTTAGTGCCTCTATGGAAATATGAGATCCTTGCAAATGTAAAACTTCGCCAACTTTCATGTAACCTTGATGTTGTATCGACGTCTTTATCAGAGCATTCTCTGCTTGACCCAAAACTCGTTGTTTTGAACTAACAGTTGATGAGTTTCGACGAAGCCAGGACGACATTTATTCACAATTAAACTAAATTGAAAAATGGATTGATGATGTATTTAATCGAAAGAAAGAAATACAGATAAAAGAACTGATTGATACGAACGTTTTTTTATCTACAATAAGTCTATGTCAGAGTTACGTGGCAATTTTACCAAAATATAACAAATTGAAATTAGCATTAATCAATGGAGATAACTACTCTAGTATGATCAGGTGAAACTGGCAAAAATTGAATAGATCTCGTTCTGCTATACTTTTCTACCACGCTTTTTTAAAAGAAAGATTACTACCGAACAAAAATCAAGAAACAAAACAAATTATCAACTCGAAGAATAATGTAGGGCATGTATATATGTCATTCGTCGTTATCAATTCATTTTTTTTTGCCACGTCACTGTATCAACACGCTGAAATGGTGCACATTACAAAGCACAAGAATAAAAATAAATGAAGTGTGCGTTTGCTTGTTACTTTCATTGATGTGAAGCTACCACAACACGATCTGTGACCACGATCGTGCTAGCATTTCTATTGGCCAGTTCAAACGCACCAATCAAAAAATTCAACAGAGGGCGCACTTATACGGAAATCATACTACAATTTTTAACGCTTTCACTCCTTCATCATATTTTAGAAAATGAAATAATTCGTCAAACACAAAACAAGCAATAATCCTGCCAATAAAAAATTAAAAAATTGAAAAATCAATAAATAGTAATTTCTGGCCTTGATATTTATTCTAATCCATTTCTAAGACTCACAAAACTCTAAGCACATTTCGAAACATGTGGTCAGAACCAACATTACCACTTCAATACATTTTAACCTGCCCTGTTCCTCAAATCAACCGTATTACTACAAAGGAATTTTCAAAACATAGGACATATCCAATAGTACCATCGTTATACTGTCTGCACTCATTCAGGTCAATATTCCAATTGTGACAGCTTCCGACAGAATATAAACCTACATCATCGAATTCATCAAGACATCTTCCAACACGACACCTACTTGATTTTCCTCGGAAAAACTGCGGCGTGAAAGAATCTCATCCGCATACCATAAAGTACCATCATTCGGATGTTGCTACTAACAAAATATAATCTCCTGAGCCTCAGAAGGTTTTCCCACGGATATATTATACATCAATCGATTCCTCATC
>JAJEKB010020989.1:690159-744309 GCA_022393335.1 Macrotrachela quadricornifera | reverse complement strand
GAGCTTTAGAATATTCTCCCATGTTTTTATACACCCCACCGATATTGTTGTTAGCAGTAGCCGAATCAGGATGATTTGCAGGAAGGGTTTTTTGTTCTATTTCAAATCCTCTTTCATAATACGAGATGGCGTTTTCATAATCACCTTGAGCATGTTTGACTAGTCCAAGTTGATTATAATAAAATGCTTTATCACTCTCATGGGATGCCTGTTCGAGTAATAATATATAGAGTTCTTCAGCTCTCTCTAACTTTTTCAAATGAAGCAACAAGCTGCCTGTTCGCTGCCATCCTGTGCCATCTGCTGCTTCTTGTATATATTTTGTGAGTGTTCGAAGTTGTTGATCATCATCTGATGTTAGTGTAAGTTCCACTTGATAAAGTGGCTTGGTTTTGTCGATTTGTATTATTTCACCAATACGGAAAACGGTGTGCATAGAGAACAGAATTTCTTCTTCTGACTTGAAATAACTAAATTCTTGGATAGTAGCAAATGGAGCGGACGAAATAGAAGGATCAATATACATTTTAAAGAGAACGCCGACCATATCAGTGTTTGTTAAAGCACATTCGGCAAAGCCGAGAGAAGTATCTTGGTCTTTACTTGTGGATAAGAAATTGTTAAAAGATATTAGTCCTCCTTTTGTTTTGCGAAGTTTCTCAAAATCTGTGACCGATAGACCTTGTCCTCGGTAAACCGTAAAGGATTTCTCTTTGAAACCACTAACCTGTGTTTTATGTAACTCTTCGATTTGTTGATGAAGATCACGTAAAAAGAAGCCCATATTGATGATTGTGTTCGCATTCAGCAGACGTAAAGCACCATTAAGCATTGAATAGATGAATGAGGGAAACGTATACCACCAGATTGGTGAGTGATCATGGTATTTATTCTCAAATAGGGTAACAGTAGTTAGTGAGCCGTAGTCATCTTTTCGGCAGTAAGCGATGAAGTCCTTAATAGATTGTTCATCATATTCCATTTTAAGGAGAATATTCTTGAGTATTTGGGTATACATAAAGTTGGGCTCCAGTTGATTTAGATCTTGACTAGAAGCCCCTTCCTTCACCGTGACAAAGCTTATGGGTATGGTATCTTGATTGCATTGTTTTACAGCTGTTTGCAATGCTTCGCAAATGGATGTGATAGATGTGTGTACACCCTTAATCTTAATCCACTCGTGGGTCCATTGCTCATGCAGATATTTATTGTCACAATACACGTAAACGCCATTCAATTGAGGAATATCATGGATAAGAGGTACTGTTTGCTGAGCAATTGTACCCTCTACTATTAAGAAAACTTTCACATCATCAACCTCAGTAAGAAAATTAATACATTCATCTCGTTCGGTAAAAATATTGACCTGATTAACAATGGTTCTTAATTGTGCCAACCTATCTTGAAAATCCTTGTTCGTTTCGTTGATATTGGCATCGATCCAGATTAACAAGCAGTTTGGGGCAATCCACCTATGTGGATGGTTGATATTAGCTGTTGTTGCTACTTGTGTAGTTGTAAGAGTATCCATTGATAATGCGGAAATGTTTAGTTCTAGATAATGACTGTTCATGCTCTCTTGAATTTCTATCTAATCGTTAATTAGTAATTGTATACCTGCGTCTGTAGGTTGAGAGAGAAATCAGAGCATACATTTATATTGTTCGTGGATGACTGCGCGATTGTTTTCACTACGCAAAGTATTTATCTTTTTTTTTATACTTAAGTGTGAACTTCACCTAGTTTCTATTGATAATACTGAGAAAAATACCACAAGATATATAAAGGAAAAAAAAGGTTAATGATAGCATTGGAGAACCCAAAGAAAAAACCCTGATAACATATCTTATTGTGTTGTTGTTCTTTCCGACTTTCTTTAGTAATTTCGTCAACGAAATTATTGTAGTATCAAAGCATGAGTTGCATTCTGTCTTCGAATGAATTTCAAAAGAACCAGCTATGCAATCGGTAGTGATGGCTAGTTGGCGACTTTGAATAAATTGGTTAGTTACATATTTACTCTATTTTCTCTGCCGTTTTTGCTAGAGAGATTTGTTAAATTTGGATGACTAGACTTGTACAAAAAAAGCAATGAGTATAATACATCCCTGAACAAAAGTCTTTCCTCCCGCTGCTTTCATTTTTTTTGTACTGTAACATTCTATATGAAAGTTATTATCGAATAGTGGTATTGTTTAACGAGGGAACATATTCAGGTGTTCAAGCCTTTTAAGGATGATCTTTTGGCGATAGATAGACCTCAATGAGGTATAAAAAATCCCAAAAGGATTCGCATCCTCGCACCTTTATTCCTGAGACATCCAATTTTTAAGATACATAGAAAATGAGAGAGTAAAATAAAAAATTATTGTTGTTGGAGAATAGTAGAGTATTAGGGTAGAAAACTTTCTCAGTTTCATGCACTACTTGTGCAACCTACTTTGAATTAGTAGTTAGATCAAATTTTATGAGTAACACATCTACTCAGTGTTCATCAACTCATAGATTGTTCAAAATTCTTCATTTTATTGGTAATATCGTTATAAACTGCAGAAGTCTTATGAAAGAAAATCAGTGAGGGTGATAGTTTAGAAAAAAGTGATTGAAACATAGTGGTTTGTGGCACCAGGTGCAGCAAATGAAAGGACTCATATCGCATGGAGACGCAGCGTATATTATAGTGTCAAACAAGAAACACACTTTAGCTACAGTTTTGCAGAACCCTGAATGATTATCTGTGTAAACACGGGCGTACCATATGAATTGGATCATTCCACAAAAAACTTTAGAAGACAGTTGATTATGATTGAGAGACGTGAGGCGAATGATATTATTACGTTCACTCATGTTAATGTCAAGTTCATCGAGCAGCACATGATCATATAACCGACGAGGAATTACTCTCATTCGCCTGTTGAAAAAGACATCCAATGGCTGAATTTGATCCGTCGCTTTTCTCGCTATTTCAAGCCTTGTGCATCCGGGAGTGTGATCGTATAACCCGCTTCCGTGTGTCTGCCCTTCTTAACAGCTCGAGATAAGTAGAAGCTTTTTGCGTTGACCAAGTGATGGAAGGAGAACATCATCACGCCAATACTCGACCAAGGATGTCGTAAGCTTTCTAGAACTGCTGCAAGTGATCACCACAATGGATGCCTTGAAAAGATGCGAGCGAACGTTCTCGCTCAGATGACCTTTGGCCTTCTTCAAGCAAAGATAGACTGGCGAGAGAAGATGACCATTTAGTATGATTGTTGATTGCACTGTGTAGCTGTGGGTGGGAGCATTTATAGAGCGAATAGATCCAACTGTCGTAATCTTCTCTCCTTTGTGGCTCAACGTGCGAGTAGAAGACAATTCTAGTTGAATTCCACTTTGATCCGTGTTAATAACATCGCCGGCTCTATAAAATGGATATTTCCTGGCTAAATACAGCAAAAATGAATGTTCAATAATTATTTTAAATATCATACGATAAAATTCTAAAATAGTCTCTTCTATATCAGGATCTAGACCGGAGAAGATAATTTTTCTAACACTGAACGGAAGTAAGAGTGTCTCAAAGTAAAAGAATCTAGATGTGAATAGATAAAAATGTTGAAAATGAAAGAGCACGGGAAAAGAAGCTTCTTAGTCTTCATCTCCATTCTCATTCTTAGTGTTACATATATCCTACCTTCTTTTTTATATCTTTATTATTCTGAGAATAATAAGCATAGAAAGATGATATAAAAAAGTAAATTATACCATAAGATGTAGCGTGAAAAGCTCTCAAATTTATAACGAATAGTTTATTTCGTATATATGCAACTTTTGTAATAACTTGTAGAGCTTTTCGTACTGCATCTTATGATATAATTTGCTTCTAAAATAAACACGCTAAATGCTAACAAAAATAAGAGACAAACATCGGTCATTGACTATGAAACATTCGTTAGCTTTGAAAGTTGGGCACTTTTTATATGTTGAATAATCTTCGTTTAATTTTTTTCTTTTAATTTATTATAAAAGTATATTTGATTATGATTTTGTAGAGAATTTGACCGTGCATCTTTTGGAAAAAAAATCAACTCTAAAAACTAAAAAAGAACAAAGTTATAGTTAAAATGCGGGGAACATCATTTTTGATGGTCCACCTGTCATTTAAAACCATAACCATTAATTAGTATTAGCAACTTTATTTTGCTCATAAACTTCTTGAAAAGGCATTTAGCACGTAAAAAATACAGATTAATATTTCTAGATACAATATCCAGTAAAACAAATGATAGGTGATATAATTAAGGGTACAAGTTTTCATATAGAACCGACTAATGATATAAAAAATATTTTGTTATCGAAAATAACTGTTATCTTGGAGAAAATCGTTGAATAAATCCTTACTTGATAACAATAACAACAGCTTATTGCGGAATTACGATGGTTTCCGAGAACACTTGAATGCATTTAGACAATGGTTTTTATTGTCTTCTTATTTGCTAATTTCAGAGTGTTTCAAAAAATTTATCGTGAAGTCAGCATTTATTTTTATTTTTAAGCCGTTCTGTTTCATCAACAACCAAATAAAATTGATTCATTCGTATTATAGGTATATTTCACACCATGTGTCTTTGAATTTTGCTTGTAACATTTTATCTTTATCTTTCTTTAGCATACCCTTTTTTTTAATATCATATTTAATTCAGATAAGATATTAACTTTACCTTTAAAAATATTTTTTCACGATATTTCGATTAAAACATGTCTTCTCAATTAAATCGATTATGGTTACGTCGATTTAGTTATATTGGATTATTTGGAATAACAATAGTTACAATTAAAAATTTCACATATAAATATAAGGATATAATTGATGAAAATGATGAATTTTCTATATATACAAATGAACAACAAAAAAAATATTTTTTTTCTGGAATGCATGAACCATTTATTACAAAGAATAAACAACAATTAGATTTATTTAAAAAATATTTTTCACAATATCAATTTTTAATTCAAGAAAATCTTCATGAAGTTATAGAAAAACATTCATTAAAAACTCCAGTAAAAATAAAATCTTTATCTGAATATGAAAATGAAAATATCAATATAATAAATACAGATACATTAATTGTTGGTGGACCACCTGCATTAATTACTGCTGCTCAATTAATTCAAAATGAAAAAAATTTAATTTATTTAAATGATTTTCGAAGAATTCCAATAGCTAATGGTTCGGCTTGGCTTCTTGAAGAAGATGCTCAAACTGAAGCACCATCGAATGATAAACCAACAAAATTTATTTTCAATCAAATAAAACGTATTTTATTAATGAATGTATTTTTAAAAAATATTCAAGAAACAGGTGAATTTCCATGGGGAACAATAGATTGGATGGCATGGATTCGTCATCCTGAACATTGGTATCGAGCTTTTAAAATTTCATTAAAATTTCAATTATCTAGTATGTTTAATAATCGAATAGATCTTTTAAATGATGTTGCAAAACAATGTTTTATTAATGAAAAATTTTTTCATAAATTAAATCAAACTTTAAATAATAAACTTCTTGCAGAAAAATCTGATTCAATAATTATTGCAAGAAATCAACAAGAAATTAATGATTTAAAACAATTAAAAAATGATTTAATTCAAGAAGGAAGATATTTAAATATATTAACACAAGAAGACATATTTAATCGTTATGGTTTTATATTCAATGGTCTTATGTTTGCTGAAAAAACTCACGATAGAGTTTTAGTTCCAAATTTTATGAAAATTTTAAATGAATTTATTATAAAAGAAGGTGGATCTGTTATTAATGGAACACTTGAAATAATTTATAAAGATGATAATCAAAATCATGGAATAGCATTATTTAAAAATTCTAATGATGAAAAAAAATTTATTAAATTTTCTCGTTTAATTTTATCATTAGGAAATCAAGAAATATTTAATAAAAATAATAAAAGATTATTTGATGTTATTTCAGCAAGAGGTGTTTCAATTTTCGCACATGTTTATCTACCAAAAAATTATAAACTTCCTTCTGCTTTAATGTGTGGTGGAACAAATACTGCTATTAAATTATCTTCTCAACCAATTTCGTATGATAATAATTTTGATTTATATTTAATGAAATTTACGGCAGGTGCTTGTATTACACCAAATGTTTCAAGTCAATATACAGCTTATTATGATGGAACCATTGCATGTGGGTTAATTCAATCTGTTAAAAAAACTTTAGATGATCAATGTAAAGTTGAACCGATTTTTGTTTATGGTTGTAATAGACAATTTAGTCAATATGGACAAATTCATTGGTTTCAACCATATAAAAATATTTTTGTTCAATATGGAGCGGCTGGAGGAGGTTTAACAAGATCACCAGATTTTATAACAACATTCTTTAAAAATAATAAGTTTACTACGTAATTAATATATTTTTCTTTCATTAAATATTCTCATTCGATTTTTTTAAAAGCAATTATTCATAATCATTCAGTATTATAATAAAAATCATCACACAATTGAAATATGAGACAGAGAGAGAATAGAGTCAATATAATGAAAATCTCGAAATTCAATGTAGTCAAACGAGAACAGAATATTTTCTAAACAAATATTCTGATCTATATCGATGAAGAAAACAACAAAAATATATGAAATTTATCTGTGTATAAATTTCTATTTGCTACTGTATGATGGAATTGGAACCAAGATATTAGTGAATCACTGTAGAGTTGACTATTCAAAGATCTAATTTTTTGTGAGATTACATCAATGCAGTTAATCCTAGTACATGATAACAAATGCCTAACTCAATATTATTTAAAATTGATCAATGATCGAATATCTGTTGAAAACAGTTTACGATATTTTCATATTATCCTTTTTTATAGAATAACTATCGAATAATAGTATATGTATAATGACGGCCAAGAAACTCAGCTAAAGCGAGCTACGGACAATGTTAAATACGGATCCGTAGTCAACTTGTTATGCTGAATCCTATGGAAATGTCTAAAAACATTTTTGAAAAGAAAAAAAATATTTTTCATCAACAGAGTGTCGAGTTCTGGATCATTTTTTCTGGCAAAAGGAGATATATACCATATTTCATCAACGCAAGTAATCACCGCTTGATAATATCTAAAATTATATTTTTTAATTTAATAACAAAATCTTCTGGTGATCAGGTGTGTTGAAAACTGCCAGCGTGTTTTTTTTCTAAAAAATGTCGAAAAGAAATTGTGCTGATTGACAAGTCAGTCGACATTGTACTGTGTTGCCGCTAATAAGTTGAAATCCATGTATATTTCGAATACCATTGATCACATCTAAATGGAGACTATAACTATTTGATAAAGAACAAATTCACTTACCTGAAGAGCGAAGTTGTTCATTCCTGATAATTTATACAAGACGGGTTTTATCTATCTGCACTTTTTCGTTTCAAAATGGTCAAAATTTTCAAGGATCAAATATTAATCGTGCGAAAATGTTATTTTTTTTGTATTGACGAATTCGTTTTGTTCTATTTCATCTTTTCATCATCTAATATGTTTTACTAAAAAAATAAATTATGCCAAAAGATGTAGCATGAAAAGTTCTACAATTTGCATAAGACAGTTTTTCTTACAGTTGTACTTTTTTTTTAAATCGACAAAACTCAAAGGGACCAAAACAAAAAAAACTCATCACGTACCAAAAAATATTGTCTTCGCACGGCCGAAATTTGGTTACTTTGCGCATCCGTTATATGATAACCTTTTGAAACTACCGAAAATGTTCACTGCTTCCAGCCTCTGATTTGTTTCAAATCATACCAAGCAGTTCTTAATGCTTCGGTTATGCAGACAACATGATCATATGAAACAAATAAAACATTTTCTATAAATCTCTAGATATGTCGGCTGAGTTTGTTCTAACCAATGATCTATGGAAAATCACTAAAAACTTTATTTCATCCCATGCTCTATTATAGAAAGGTCTTTAATTTCATTTCTCAAACTTCTTTCACGTTTTTCTCATAATACGGTTTTTTGTTTTAACACTTTCTTACTTTCCAAATCTCTTCACCATTCTAAACGCTAGAGAGTTCTGATTGGTTTCTAAATGAAGGGATTTATTAGCTCTACAATTAACTTTTCAACAAAGAAGACATGTAGAAATAGCATTGATTATAGTCGCTAGACTGATTATCTATAAACTTGATTCGTTTGCAATTATCATTCGGTCATTTTCTTTGTTTCCAACCATACAATAACATGACGAGATGACTTGAACATGTTGAATCAGTAACATTATAAGCAATATATTTGGCTATTTCCTCTAGCGATATTGAAGATTGACAGGTAAATTCAACTGTCGACAAATCTTCACATTGTTCTAGAATTATTTTGATGTTGTTGGTCATCCAAATCCATTGCCACACTTAGTTTCAGTTTGTTGACAATCGAAAAGTCGTTTTCGAACTCAACGAGAATTATTAGATGTAGCATAAAGGTTTATTATGATCGTCATATTCCAGTGCTCATTAAAAATAAAAGCATTATAGACATGAAATGAAAAATCGAAGAGAAGATGTATACGATGGTTGTTCCGGCTTTTAATATGAATCGAGACATATTACATTTGATTGTATCCAAGAAATATTTTTGGTTGATAGTACGGTCATTGGTTTCTTAGCAAAAGAAATTATCTCTTAATCAAATGTCTGCATCTTTCGACTCATCTTTTCGATATATACTGCCCTCTGTCATTGTATAGTCATTTTTTTATCATTGGAGTAACTTATCTGTTTTTATCTGTTCTGCATCGACAAACACACATCGTTTATGATATTTTAACAACACAAATTGTTCAGAAAAAATACCAAAAATGACATCATTTCTTACATTACCTATTGAGCTTGTCTATCGTATTTTGGACAATCTCAATGAACGAACATTGTTTATGAGCGTGCTTAATGTTTGCAAACGGCTTAATTTGATTCTCGATACATATCATCGATATCAGGTAAAGACTTTCATCTTTCTTTTCGGATAAGATACCTTTCAGTTTCATTATCTTATTTACTTCATCACCAGAAAAGATTATTTTGTTTGAATGATGTTTTCACATTGACATGTTTTAAAGGCAGTTGAATAGCTTCAATGATTTCATATGTATATGTTGGTGAATCATCAACTAAATCTATGACGGACATTTTGTTTCGTTTGATTATTCTAGGTAATATACTAGCAACAAGAAAGTATGTATGTTAATAGAGTATATTAACAATGTTCAATTGTTCCCTCGACTGAAAGGAGGGTCATACAAAAAAAAATACTTTGTGTGTGTATTTGTGTCGGGATCAAAGGTCAAAAAAATATGTTCTTAGGAAAATTTTTTCGAAGACGCACAACTCTAAGGCAACTCGCCGCTTGATGTTTAACCGAAGATTTTTGAGGTCAAGAAATTGCATGGTACTATTAGTTTTTGAATTTTTTCAATTTCTTTTGGTAAAAGAAGAACTTGTTGAAGAGAATAATGCTTCTGTAATGAGGTAGTTTCCATGAAAGTGTTGATTAGTAGAAGGACTAGACATGAGCAAAGAATAGGAGACAACATGCAGTTTTATGTGATTCACTAATAAAGTGGGCCATGGGTAGTATGAGTTTGTTTGACAAAAGAATAAACACAGAAGAAAATATCACTTCACCTATACAGTGTAGGCAGATGCCGCTTGTAGGAAAAAATGACTTTCTTGGAATCTATCAATTATATGCTATGTGTGTGAGTATTTTCAAATCTTGCCTTATATAATGACTACAAAATAATAATCTTTAAAAATAGGATCTGATCTCTATTGTTATAATTATGAAGAAATTTTTTTTTGTCTCCCATTTTTAAAATCTGATGTCTTTTTAAATGAGTAGTAACAGAAGTGTAGAAACAAAGATTGGTATATATCGTCGAGAAAGGGGGGATTGAACAAAGTAACGTAAGCTTGCTTGCTACCGGAATCAGATATTGACTCTAGGAACTTAGCCAGCAGCAAACTTTACACATAAAACTTTTCGATCAGTTAGACTCTATCTGTTCGAAATTTCAGTCAATGAAATGGTTTCCAAAATCTAGCTTTCATCCAATCTGATTTTGAGAATCTGAGCTTCGAGGCGATCAGTTTTGTGATTTTATTCCTCTTTGAATCAGATTTTGAGGAACTCATGCATTTCAATATTTGTTATTTTCAAAAAAAATAATTAAGATCTTGCAGTGATGTTTCATAAACTTAGTCATTGTCGACTTATTTATAGATCTATGTGCCTTTACTTGTTTTTCTTTGAGTTTCAGGTAGAGAGTTCTTCCCTTGCAGATCGTGTAATCCTTTTGAGTTAGTGAAACCGTACCGTAGGAGCACCGACGAACGACTAGTCGCTATTTTATTAAATTTGCTTTGATTTTTATATTACTTGTCAACGATTTTGTGAGCAAGAAAATGAGGCATTACATTGGTCTATGCTGACATCATATAGAAAATCGAGAAGTTAAGAGTGGAGTGAAACAGGGATAACGATGATTGACTGTGATCTATGCTTTACATTGCCATATGAAAGTCTTAACAAAATGTTTAAAGACTGGATTTTATGGAATAGTCGTCGCTAGCAATTCGTGTATGTGCACATGTATCTAGCATAGTTAATAGAGCAGAGTCCAGCGAACGTTACTTGTTAATAATAGAGTTTTTTTCAATATTTATGCTAATATACCTTGTAAAAAGAAAATTGTTATATCTCAAACATGACTTGACGAAAATCCAGTAAACCTTCTTTGGACAATAATTTCAAATAAAGTGTTTATTTTTTTTTCGTTTTTGTCCAGCAGTCCTTTGCTAGAGATGCAGAAGTCTTACCAAATGTATGTTGTAAAAAGAAAATTTTTTGATTTCTTTAACCTAAGATTAGATGAATAATCCTTATACACGATAATATCATAGTCAATTCAACGCGCAAGCATGATTATTACTTTCTTGATGAAGATGACAAAATAGTTTCATTGTTTGCACTCGATACAGATGTAATCATGTGCCATATGAGTGCACTCTGAATCAGAAGAAATATTTCTTCATAAGTAACAGCATCCGAAATTCTTCGAATTTGTATTATCAGTTGATATCTGCTATGACTTTTCTTTCATTATTAACTCGAAGATTATTGTTTAACCTAAAAAGCTCCACCACTATTCAAAAGTCCTCAAATAGTTTTTTTTATTTGAATATAACGTAAAATCTTTCATCTAAAACTCATTCACGTAGGTTACTCTTGCCGATCATACGTAATGATATGTGATATATCTTGTCTGAACTATAAAAACATGCAATTCTATAAATTAAATAGTTTATATCAGAGATAGAACTACATAGCAAATTTTATTAGACCACTCTGACTGTGCAATTAACATATGAAATGTAGTGTGGATAAAAACTTTCACGAAATAGTATTAGTAATTGATATTTTGTTTAGCCAAGGTTGACAACCAAAGAGACAAGCTTAACTCACTTCTTAGTAGTTATATTCTATACTCGAGCATCTCTTACTGTCTCTGTGTGTCCTTGAATTTGCTTATTATTCGGCAAGTTTGGTGGAATGAAGACAATGGTATATAATCATTCTGAACTAATATGATGAGGGGTTTGATTTTCACATGTATATAAATTTCACCAACTATACTTCTCACAGACACTTACTGAACTGTGTGTTTCGCGGATTGATATCGGTGCTGAAGGAGCAAAGAATCTAGCAAGTGCACTGCAAACAAACACAGTGAGAAAGACACATCTCTGCTTCAAACTTGCATATTGAGTTTTTTCCTTGAACAAAGACACTCACAATACTATCCCTTCAGTCCAATAACATCGGTCATGAAGGAGCACAGTATTTGGCAAGTGCACTGCAAACCAATACAGTGAGAAAGACAATTTCTGCGCTCACTTTCGACATCTTCATTTTTTTCATTGAGTACAGACGCTCAAAGAATTGAATCTTAGTGGTAACAATATCGGTGCTAAGGGAATAGAGTATTTAACAAGTTCACTACAAACGAACATGGTGAGAATAATTATATCTACACTGAATCTCTGCACAATCAGTTTCCAATTGAACGCAGACACTCATCACATTAACTTTTTCAGGAGAGGCTATTGGTATTGAAGGAGCACATTATTTGGCAAGTCTACTACAAACGAATAGGGTGAGAAAAACTGTTTCTGCACTCAGTTTCTGAACATTCAATATTCAATTGAACGCAGACACTCACAAAATTGGTCATTGAGGAAAGTGATATAGGTAGTGAAGGAGCAAAGTATTTGGCAACTGCACTGAAAACAAATACGGTGAGGAAGACCATTTCTGCATTAATTTTCTACATATTTATTTTGTTTATTTTCCACAGACACTCAAAACAATTAGTCTCTGGAGAAACATTCTCGGTAATGGAGTAGCATATTATTTTGCAAGTACACTGGAAATGAACTGGGTGAGAAGATCATCTCTTAACTCTTTTCCTAAACATTCAGTGTCTTAATTGAACATAGACACTCGAAGCACTCAATCTTGGATGGAATCGCATTAGTAGTGAAGGAGCAAAGTATTTGGCACGTGCACTGAAAATGAACACGGTAAGAAAGACCACCTCCTAACTGTTTTCCTACATATTCATTTTCTTCATTTAATATAGACACTCACAACTTTAGACTTAGATTATAACGAGATCGGTGATGAAGGAGTAAAATATTTGGCAAGTGCATTAGAAACAAATACAGTAAGAACGGCAACATCTACATTCTATTTCTACATTTCCAGTTTCTTTATTGATCACAGACGCTCAAAACACTCGAAATGAGAACGAACAATATCGGTGATGAAGGAGTAAAGTATTTGGCAAGTGCACTGCAGACGAACATAGTAGGAAAGGCAGCTTTTGTAATCACTTTTTGAATATGCAATTTTCATCATTCAAAAAAGACACTCAAAAAACTTAGTATCGCGCGTAATAAAATTGGTAGTAGAGGAGCACAGTATCTGGCAAGTGCACTAGAAACTAATAAGGTGAGAAAGATAGTTCCTGCATATTCTATCTCTTTATTCAACATAGACACTGACAATTCTCAGGATCGACTATAACAATATTGGTAGTGAGGGAGTAGCGTATTTGACAAATGCATTAGAAACGAATACAGTGAGAAAGAAAGCTTCTATACTCAGATCTTGCATATTCGATTTCTTCATTCAAAATAGACACTCACAACACTTACTCTAGGAGGTAACAATATCGACACTGAAGGAGTAAAATATTTAGCAGATATGTTACAAACGAATACGGTGAGAAAGACAATTTCTGTGCTTACTCTCTATATATTCAATTTCTTCATTAAACATAGACACTTATCACACTCGGAATCTCGTACAATAATATCAGAGATGAAGAAATAAAGTATTTGGCAAGTGCACTGGAAACGAACATAGTGAGCAAGATAATTTTTCAACTTATTTCCTGTATACTGAATTTCTCCGTTCTACGTAGACACTCACAGAATTGAATCTTCACGCTAACAAGATCGGTGATGAAGGAGTAAAGTATTTGGCAAATGCACTGAAAACGAACACCGTGAGAAACATAACTTATGTACTTGTTTCCGTCATATTCAGTTTCTTTATAAAACAAAGACACTCACAGCATTGGACCTCGAAGAGAATAATATTCATGATGAAGGCGTAAAGTATTTGGCAAATGCATTATTAATGAACATGGTAGGAATAACAACTTCTGCATTTGTTTCCGACATACTCAATTTCTTCATTCAACGCAGACACTGAAAACGGTTCGTCTTGAGTACAATAGCATTGGCCATGAGGGAGAACAGTATTTGGAAAATGTGGCACGAAGTACGAGCAGGAAACTTAACGATTTACCATTGATGTTGTTACCCGAAGAATGACTAATGTTGTATATTCGAAAGGTTTTCATATTTTCAGTAGTCTGATTTTCGTGCTTTTTGAGTTCCTTCACATGAAATATATGTAAATAGGATATACCTGTAACAATGTTTTTATAGAGCAATAAAATAGAAGCTTGATCTATTCTAGCATCTCTTATGTTGAGAGAAATACAATTATCGCTCATGTTTTTCATTCACTGTACTATAATCAAGAGAATAAAGCGCAATATTTCTGCGCCCTAAACAGGATACGAGTAGTGTAGAACTCGTTAATTCGATTCGAGTATTTAAGTTTTACTCGAGTTTTCAACTATTCAACTATTACTATATGATAGATTTAGGATGCTGCCTGATGATGCTGAAAGTAATCTGCGGAGGAAAGATGCTGTCCGTTGCATTTGGCAGCGACCTACAGGTAGCGGTTCTTTGACAACCTCACCCACACCCTCAGCATTATGTGTATTAAACCCCTCCCCATATTAGAAGACCCCTCCCGGCAAAAAGTTCGAAAGGCATATTACAAGATCCGGGTCTTCTAAAATAATCTAAAGAAGTTTTTTATTCCTGAATCCGATTGTATTGTTAAAAGATTTTTGATTTATTTTGACGTTCAGAGTATGCTTTCCACTTATTAGAGAGTTAACAGGGGAGTCGATTCACATCATTTTCTGGTATATCATACTGGCTTCCAAAGTCTGCGTATCATCTGCTCTCGATTTTTTGCTCGCTCAGTCTCCACTTGAAGATGTTCTATCGAATGATTCTGTTTATTTAGAATCTCTAGTTAGCGGCAACATTGACATTCTAAATATTTGTTAAAACTCTTCAACTGAAAACTGGCATCATCATAATGGAAAGCAGGTGAAACCGTTCATCATGAAGCTTGGTTTCCTCTCTTTAGATATAAGCTTGACGGGTCCCGTCACGATGTCCTGAACATTGAACAATGCTCAAACAAACGAGGAGTTTGAACAGGAACTGCTGAAATTAGACCAAGAAAGTTATCTCAGTTTTTTATCAAAGTCTTATCCTTTTTAATTTGTCCGTATTCTTTTCTTTGTCTCCAATAGTCTACTCTATGAAAATATCGCTTGAGAAACTAACCGATAGCTCTTGAGAATCAGAAACTCTATGGCAAATCTAAAATCGATCAAGGCTTTTTCAAAAGATATTCTAGAGATTGTAATTGAAAATTGTCCAGGTTGTCCGACATTTTGATTTAGTGCGACAAATACTATTTCACAGCCATACAATATTGAGTATCAATTAGTGTTTCTGATAATGTTTAGTAGTAATTTGACTCGCCGGAAAAAAAATCATTTGCCTACTAAACTAAATCATTCACAACAATTATAGTTAGTATGCTTGCACTTCCTGTAGCTGACCTAAACACTGATGACGATAGGCGGCACGGATTCCTTTAATATTCTCACCTTGTTTATATAGAAATCTGTATCAAGGCAAAATTCTAGACTTGTGAAATGTTTTCATAGTTGCGCTCATATTTGTTATTACATAAAGTCGCAGTAAATTAGGACGATGTAAAAAAAAGAAATATCTTGTTCACATCATTTCAGAAGCAGCGGCACAAAACGAAAGAATGATTGATATATATATAGCACTCTTCATGAATAAAGCATCTGATAATAAAATTTACTAGACGTGTTGTTGCGAAAAGAATGATACGGGACAAAAAAAATTAGTTTTGAAAACTTTTTGAGAATCGTTACGTGAAAGTCGCATTAGAACACCTCCGTAAATAGAAGACCCCCTGGAAATTTTTTAGGGTGGGACGATGACCTTAAGTGAGAAAAAACTTTCATGAACAGTTAGATATTTTCATGATTTCATTTCATTTACAATTAATAGAAAGAACGTTAAAGAATCAAAAATTACACATAAGAGCTGATAGATAAAAAAATTGTTTACATACAAAAGTTCGACTGTTTCGAACAGAATAAAACTACTATGTGGGTATACATTCATGAACAAATTATTTGTCTGTCGATAAAGCCCCTGCACCTATACCAAAGCCCACACCTTTTGGACCAAATAGACGTTTATAACAATCTAAAATAGTAGAATAAACACTGAGAAAGTCGAAGATATATGAAAACTCACTGTCATCATAAATATTGCCATCATGTTCAGAAAAACTACCACCACTGATACTTTTTTTACAGTTGGTACATCTGTAACATAGTTTGTGAAATGACTAAACAGAAAAGTTCAATTATCAAATGAAAGTAACCACTTTTTTTTACCTGTCCAGCGGCTTTGACTTCTTCGGCAAAATAAACAGGTTTTCCACAACGTGGACAAATATTACCTTTTGGTTTTTCATTGATTGAATTAGTAGCGGGAGGTTTATCTGCTGTCGATACCGGTGATCGCATTGCTGATGCACCAAGATTCATTAAGCCAGCTTTCACAGAGTTTTGATCATTCTATTAATAAAAGAAATTTGTTGAATGTAAATGATACTTTTTTTTACCGATGGATTTGAAATTTTGAGGACTCTAGATTTGATCACTTTTTTCGTAAGGTAGTATTCGTTTTTCTCAGATAAAGTTAGAAAATTTAATACTTGATATTCCCTTTTCCGTTCGCAATGTAGCAACTATAGATTGCGAAAATCTTAGTTTATGCTTTATAATGGCGAAAACTGAAGATCCATATATGCTTTTATTGAGAAGTTGTCGAAAAAAAATGAGTGAAAACCTTACACATATTAGTTCAAATTGATAAGATCTTCTTTTCCTGAAAAAGAACGGTTTCTACATGTTTTTATTCTGTATATTTTATGCCTCTGAACTTGGCGCATTTCGTGATGTTTCGAATTAATTTATTATTTTTTCTTTATTCAACAAACAAATCTTACAGAAATTTCGTTTTTTGTTGCTTGTTCAGTGAGTGGAGACTAAAACACAAAAGTAGAACATACATTTCATTTGCATCATAAAATACTAATACTCTCTTCTCTTACCTGTTCAACAAATTGACGCAAAGCTCCAGAATTATGTGACGACATGGATAATAAGCACTAGTTCAAAATATTCTTTACAATTAACTAAACGTTTGTCTAATCAAAATAAAAATAAACAAATAATGAGAGAGATTAAATAGTATTCAATAAAAGTAATATAAGTGAAATTATAAGTAGAAAGATACAAAAAGTTAGTCGACAAGATATTAAACTAAAAACAAAAATTCGTCTATTTATTAAAGACTACATTGCTTAGCAAATGTTTGCACGTGGTATGTCAACAGCAGATAATGCAAAATGATAACTCTCCTTCAAAGTCATGACAAAATAAAAACTCCCTCTTAACCAACATAAAAGGTTGTAAATGTAGAAGATAAACTTTTTTTTACATAGGTAAATACATAGTATCATAAATATGAATAGTTAATCGATACAACAATTTAAAAACATGTTATTCATACTTCCAACGCAAACAATGACGAAATACTTAATCATACTTTTTAAATTTATACACAGATGTGAATAAGCATAAATATTATTTTGCGTTTTGAGTAAGTATATGACTGTGAGCAACAGAAATAGCAACAAACAAGTGACATTTAATAGAAATATACTAAAATAACTTCTATTAATTGAAAAAATGATTAATAAAATTCTTTAAAGATTTAATGATATGATAAGAATTCAATGCGAGTTTTTATGTATCTAACTTGATATATGTACATATCTTGAGACGAAAGTTCCTCCCCTTAATATTATTTCATTTAAAATTTTGATACAAATACTCAAAATGTTATATAGACATGATCATTCAAAAAACATTTCCTGTCTGTATATCAACTAATTTTTGTCGAAATGTAAAACTTATGAAATATTCTGTCAATGAAAGATCGAAAAGAAGATTAAGACAAAAGACAATAGTTTAGTTATAAAAGTCCATGATGTGTTTGATGAATTTGTAAGTTGGTTCTACGCTTAGGAAAATGAAAATATACATGTTTTTTGTCTTAATAAAATACAAAGGACAATTGATAATACTTAACCGTTAGATCGTCATTTTTTTTGACAATGGAAATATTTCAAAAATAAATTTATAGTCGCATAGCCATTGATCAAATAGACATTGACATTCGCTCTAGAAACTGCATTTCTTAATACATAGATCACTGTCAACTGAATCATTCTTAACTTTAATCAAATACAATAAAAACAAACAATACAAAGTATTCAAATAACTTTTCATTTAATCAGAATTTGTACAGAGTTTTTCTTTAATCATTTCGGTAGTAAAATACTTTGCATTTTATTGAGCAATGACAATATTATAGTGAAAATGCTAATCATTGTAAAGTATTATACATTTCAAAGTGTTCGCAACAATAATCTATTTATGATTATTTCTGCACAGACAAATGATAAAATCTTCATTAAAGTTCCCTATTACTATTCTTAATAAAATGATACTCCTATATCATCGGTAAAGGTTAAAAAACGCAATCGATCGATATTATTATAAGTTATTTTTGGCAAACTATAGGAATTTCAGATAGTTTTAACAATAACGTTAAAAAGAAAAGTTCTGTTATATCGAAATATTTAATTTTGTATATCTCAAATGTAAGTTATAAATATTAAAATAAATATTGATCAACAATCTTGCAAGTTTTAAATGAATTTGAGGTTGAAAGAGAATTAATAATTTTTTTTTTAAATTTAAATATTTGTGTTACTATATGTTATCAATCAAATTTTATTTTAAAAAAATGCAGGCTTTTTTTAAGTGAATTTAGATTTTATAGTTTATGAGTGGGGTACGTTGTCTCAAATTTTGAATCCATTAAAGTTACAATAAAACATTGTACATTTTGTAATGTATGAGTTGAAGAACAATTTTTAATTCAGAATTTTGCGGAAATTATGAAATTCGTGTAGTAAAATTAAATGGTTTATTAAATTTTTCGAATTTCTGCTTGGAAGGCCTGAAAAACGAAACATTTGTTGATTGCTTAATAGATCATTGAGGTCTATTTTTTCAGCATATGCTCGATTGAAAAAGCAATTTAACAGTTGGAAATATTTTCTCATTAGAGCAAGGCATGGTCTTCAACTCTAGAAGGGACTCTAATCATTATTATATTGTGCTTTATTTATGTTATCAGTAAGTATATACATATCTGTTAAAATGATCCGAGGATTTGGAATAGAATTATTCTATATTATTATTTCAAAATATGGTTGTTATCTTTTTTGACTATTATTCATATTTTTATTTTTATAACTAAATCATCTTTTAATTCTGAACGAAATTCCTGATTTTTTTATGATATTCTCATTTTTCTAATTTTTTTTTCGATTACATGCAAAATCGTGGTAATTTCTAGCATTTCGATGAAACCACGCGGTTGTCTCCATAGAATGTGAAAGTGATAAATCAACAATTATAATTTAGGCCAACTCTTAGATATATAACTCTTTTTTTCACCACCCTCAAAACCTTTCTATCGACTACTATCAAATGTAGAAAATAATCATAGAAATATATCTTTTTATCAGAGCTATGCAGCAAAATGGTAACAGCGGGTATTTTTTTTTGAAGCTAGTGCTTTTAATTGGTAAAATTAGTTTAATAAACTGATCGATCTTTTTCGACTTGGAAAACTCTTTGAACTAATTGGTGACAAATTAAATGGTACTTTCATAATCATCTATTTACTTCAAAAAAAGAATTTGAACAACTACCTAAAAATCCAACGGTTCGATCTCATTGACTGACAACCTAACTTGAACTCGAATCCTGCGAAAGAGTCTGAATCTGAGCTGTAGCCGTTTGTCTCGAATTCTGAATTATTTATTTTGTTTTGAAGCTTAAATTATTTGTTGCCAGCAAACATTATTATCTCCGAAGACTGGCATAATAATGATCACTAATTAAATCGATATCCATATAAGTAAATTTATTTAAGTACTAAATTATTCTGTATGAGCTGTCAAATATATTTTATATCATAATGATTAAGATTGTTTGTTATGTATGTTGAATATTATATATAGGATCAAATTCAGTCGTATGGATAGAAGAGAAGAATATATAGTAAAAGAAAAGTGATAGAAAAGTATGAATTATTATTTAACATGATTTTTTTTTAATTTCTTAATTATTATTCAATTTACAAATACAATGATTTTCAATTCCAACTTTAGATATTTTCTCTATTAAATGAGATACATTTACTTCAGTTGAATTACTGTTTATATGATTTTGTTCAATGTCAATAGATTTTAAATTTGGATGAGATTCAATTAAAATAAATAAATAAGGTAAAGATTTTTCACTAATAAGATTATCTTTGATAGATAATACAGATAATGATTTTGGTAAAGCAGATAGAATAGCTTGAAAACCAATATCACCAATTTTACTTCTATATAACGATAGTGTTTGTAGAACTGTATTAGTTTTTAATACATTAGCTAATATAATAGCTTCTTTATCAGTCATATCACAACATGCACTTAAAATCAAATGTTTAATATTATTATTATTTGTTATAAGATCTATTAATTCATTAAAAACATTTGAATCTAATACAAAACTAAGTTCAAGTTTATTAATAGAATTATTATTTTTTAATTGTCGAATTAATTCAATTTGATTTAATGAATCATAACAATAATCATCAATTATTAAAGTTGTTAATTGACATTTTTTATTTAAAATAGTTTCAATATATTTCAAATGTTTTTGATGAACTTTATCATTAAGCCATATATGCATTTCACGACAATTTGTATCATATTTTGTTAATTCTTCTAATAATATAGACCAATCATTATCATTCATATTTTCAGCATGTATATTAAAAGAATATTTATTACGAAGAAATTTAGCTAGCCAACTATGATTATAAATAATTTTAACTTTTAATGATGATTTATGTTGTTTTAAATATTCATCTGCAAGTTGATTATCAAGAATTAATTCTTGAAGAATATTATCATTTGATTTAAGATACGAATGTAAAATAGGAATACTATTTTCACCTAAATCAAGATAAATTAATGTTTTTGGTAAATATTCTACAAGTATTTTAAAACTTTCATCATTAATTGTAGTAATTTTAAGCGATTTAAGAATAATTGTTTTTAAGTGATTCAAATAAAATAAATAATCTTTTATTTCTTGGAGTTGTACTAAAAGAAAATGACAATATTGTTAATGTTCTATGTATTTCAATAGCTTTTGCAAATTCAATAAAACCAGTTTGAATCGGTTCATTGGAACCATTTATTCCAAATATATTCAATATTTGCAATGGATTTTTTTTCATTATTGATTTCTTCTAATATAATAGGCCAATCTATATCCATTATTCTTTCTAATCTCAGTAATAAACTACCACCATTTTCTATATCATTAATCTTTCAGCCATCTAAAGAAATAAAATTGAATTCATAGGTATGTAGTTTATAATGAAAATCTTTTTATTTTTGTTTTTTATATTGAAAAATAAGTATGAATATGATCATATCTCATTGTAACGAAGTAATTTTTCATGTTCATCCTTTGTAATACATTTAGCGCTTATATTATTTTGTATTCTAGATGATTGTAGTGGTCATTTTTATTTTTATTAAAAAAATATTATGAATACAAGATGTAATGGCGAGAATAAATAAGAGAAAACGAATAGAATAATATGTTGAAAGGTAATATTTATTTACATGAAGAAAGAAAGAAAAATACAAAGCAATCGAAGCGTGAAAATCAAAATATTATGATGGTCATATAGGAGTGAAAACATGTATGTGTGTGATACAAAAAAGATGGAAGACAGTCACATATCATCGGTTAAAAAAAATGATTCTTCGGGATATAAATTTACACATTTGCATCTGATTAAGAAAAATGAATTGTTAATATCCATATATATATATATATATATATATATTTATTTATAGAAGATAAAAGATTTTATATTCTATTATACCGAATCAATTTTACAAAATAAACTTATTACAAAATTATTGTAATCAAAGATTTCAATATTTGTTATTTCTCTATTCAAACAAGGATAGATATTCATTCGTGTATTTTGACTAACATACATTCTTAATGATTTTTCATATTTTAATCTTTTCATTTAATTGTGACATATATTATCTAGTGAACAAGTTAATTTCTTTTCTTCATAAAATATTATTTTTTTATGTTTAAAACATATATTCAGACGTTCGCTTAGAACAGATTAAAATTTCATTTTGACTATCATCCATTCCAATTTACACTTCGCGATCTATCTAAAAACTCTTCATCGTATTGAAATTCTTGCATACTGCAATTTCTACGAAATTTTCTCGTCGCTTCCATTGTTCAGTTTACTTCTTTAACATCTCATTATCTTCTATTACTTAAAATCTATTTGGCACACATATGTTTGACTTACGAAAAAAAATCTGTCGTACTAATAAAATTCCTCATTAAAAACTCCTTTTCTTTAATAAAAAAAAAACTGTGCAGATAAGCACACATTACTCTTAGGTAACATTATTCCTATATAATATCTTTTATGTAGAAACGTTCTTATTATTTGCATTGCGCATATGTATCCTTCTATCCTTGACCTTTGCTCTATTCATTCCTTTCTCTCTTTTTTTATCAACTGAACCATACCGTAGTAAGTGAACATCATATGCGAAGGGTAGTAGTAACACTATTCATACAATTACCTCATTGCGATCATAATTAAAGAAATGTTGCAGCAGTAGTGAAATAGTCTATTTATATTTTTCGTTACAATTAGCAATAATTTTGTTTTTTCGTTCCGTTTACGTCTTTATACATCTATATGAGAACTTTTTTCTGTTCTACTCTCAGTTGTTTTTTTTTGTTCTGACACGTGTTACGATGAAATATAAATGAAAAGTGCATTGTTTCTTACCCCTTGCTACCCATTATTACTTCACCTATTGCGACTTGTTAAGTGATTCGTCGATTCATCCACATATTTTACACATTATCAAAGAATTATTATGAGTGAAATAAATTCTAATAAAATTGAATCATCATCATCAAATCAACAGCGAATATTAATAACTGGTGCTTCAGGATTAGTTGGAAGAATTTTATTTAATTATTTAACTAAAACATATCCAAAAGATTATCAAGTCTTTGGACTTGGTCAACATATGCATATATCTTCACGATATCAGTCAATAAAGCATGATCCTCATCAAATAGAACTAATGTTTCCTCTTTCATTAGATAAATTTATTCAATGTGATATTACTGATCGAACAAAATTACATAAAATTATTGAAGAACAAAAAATTGATATTATTATTCATTTAGCAGCTATGCTTGAGAGTGAGCCTGATATTGAGAAGATTTCACATGTTAATATTGATGGAACAAAAAATGTTTTTGAAGCACGTATGTCAATACTATCTGTTTAAATTTAAAAATGATTAATATTGCATTTTTAGCAAATGTTTGTCGCATCATATATGCTAGTTCAGTCATGACAGTTTTTGGTTATCTTACTCGTGAACCATATTGTTCAATTGTAGATGAAACTTTTGATGATACAACAATGTTAAAAGATCTTCAAAAACTTACTATTGCAGATCATCCTCCTTTACCTGATCTTCGAACACCAGGAAATAAAGCATATTGTGAGAGTAAAATTATTGGTGAACAAATGGCTACTAATATTATTAAAAATCATTCAAAATCTATTATTTGTGCTCGTTTTGGAGCGATTAATGTTGATGATGAACCAGGAACAAATTGGTATCGAACTGTATGGTGTAGTTATCGTGATCTTTGTTTATTTATTGATAAAGCATTAAAAGCACCATTAAATATTAGTGGAATATATTTTGTTATGTCGAATAATCATCGTCTTTGGGTCAATTTGGATGATGCAAAAAGAGATTTAGGCTTTGTACCACAAGATGGAGCAAAAAAACTGTGATAGAAGTATTTCTTTAACAGATTTTAGAGATAATATAAAAAGTAGAAATACATTTCAAATAAAATATAATATCTACTAATTATTATAGATTGATCATTGTCTTATCACATTTCTGCGCAATTTTCAACACTCATTCCTGACTTCTTAGCATCTATATATTTTTACTATTACCAGTCACTGCCGTACTGGTATTCTGAGTATACAAAGTTAATGTTACTTGATTTTCATCTAACCAAGACGAAAAAGAGAAAATAATGATAGAATTTAATCAAAAACTGATGCGATGCAAAAGGATATCTATCAAGAATTTTGTAAAACTTAGATGCAATTTGGATGAAATGTGATTTCTGAATCGAAGTTTAGTCGACTCTTAACAATTGAAACAGAGTTGACAAAAAAAAAAAACATGAAATATAAATAAAGATGGAGTTTGAGTATCTCAATAGAATCGATATTATTCATTCATTCGATCAATTAAATCAGCATTTAATAAACTTATTCGAAATATTTCATTATATCTAAATTTTGAAACCATTCAAACAAACAGTATTTAAAATGAGAATTTTTATCTGATGAATTTGTTCAACATTGAATATATATAACATCTATATTATCAATACCTATGTTAAACATTTTCCTTATGATTCAGAACTGATCTCTAAACTTGCATCTATTACATATTTCAGCATTCGTCACAGTTATTGTATTGAAATATTTGAATGTACAAGAAATTTATCGATTGTAATTATGACATGATGAAGAATTATAAATTCATTTTAAACAGTTGTTTTTAATGTTCTTTAGTGAGGTATTTGATAATCTCAAGGTGTTACTAAAATAAATGCCAAATTAAAAAAGTTTATCTTCTGCTCAAGTTTTTTCTATCTTGTGCATGCTGCATGTTACAATATTATTATTATTATGTCAAAATCAAAGAATATCTTGTTAAAATTTTCGATATATTTTTTTTTCTTCAGTGTCAATTCATTTAGCCGTTTTCTTGTCAGTCTAATTACAACACATCATGAAAATATTTTAGAACATGTAGTCATTTTTGCAGAAAATACGCCTTTCAACAATATTGTCAATAGTTTTAATTAGACATTTGATCATTGTATATTTAAAAGCGTTGCTGAATTCTAATTAAACATTGCTTGAAGGTCATAATGCATTCGTGACGAAATGCTTTCGATGCTACTGTATACAAGATGAATGTAACCTTTGAATAAAAAATAACAAAGTTTTAAATTAATTTTTGAAGAAGAAAAAAATTAAAAAAAAACGTACTGCTGTATATGTAAAAACAAGATTAAGACCAAGTCTTCCAATAAATAAAATCGTCAATTGTTCCTTGATATCTGTCAAAGCACGAGTACCTGTCAAAAATATGTAAAGAGGAGCAATTGACCAAATAGTATTGAGAAGCAAATATAGAATGACTTGAAGAAGAGATAATCGAATAAGTTGAATATTTCGTTTGATTCTTTGTCGTGATGATTGTGCAAATGCTAGAGTTGTTTGCTGTGTTTCAGTTTGTATAGATGGATTTGTTGCTGTTGGATGAATCTGATGAATCAGACGCGATCGTACATTGTATACAGTCAAAATACTGAATACACTCATTATAAGCATTGGTAGCATCGATGCAACAATATTTTCAATAGAGCTAAAAAATGCATAAGTAGAACCAAATGGTACTGAACAATCAATTTGACTGGATTGAATTCCAATAGGTGCATGTATACTGAATATGCTCAAAAAGATCACACCAATAATAATCAACCATCGAGCTCTACGAGAAGAGCTCTGTTCACGAATCCGTGTATTAGATGAAGTAACCAGATATCGATCAATTGAAATTAAACAAAGAAAATATCGTGAAAGAATAAGGCTCAATTCATAAAAATATGCCCGCGATTTACACAAACTGGAAATGTACCGAAGAGCATTATCGCCAGTTGTAGTAATAATAATACGAGAGAGACACATTGTATCGAGCAACACAATATGTGAGAGAGATAAGCAAATAAAATACCAGGAACAAACATTTTTTCGTAGTTCATGTCGTCCAAATGTTAAAATATTGATCAAATTACCCAAATTACCAAGAACAAGAATAAATGGTTCTTCATATTTAATAATTGTGGTTTGAACTTGACTGATTTGTATCAAGACTGAGAGATCCATTGTTGATTAACTTATTGCAGACAATGAAAATTGACTATCAGAAAAACCGGACCGACTTTTTATCAAAATGTCATAAAATGTTTAGAAGAAAAAATGAATATAAACTGCGCAGAGTGTTTTTTCTTTGATATGTAAATCTCGGTCATATTAAGTAGCTTCTTTCAGATATAAAATTGCTTTCTGTCATAGTCAGAGAAAGATATTCAACTGTTTCAAACACTGATGTATAATCAGATTTTAAAAAATGTGTCAACTAAAGATTTTTTGCATTTGACTACTGTGATGATTAGATAATTAAATGTAATAACAAGTAATAATCTCTACCTAGTAAAAAATTCTTTAGCAAAAGTGACAACATTTTCTAATTATGAGTAACACAATCGAATGGTCATCTACAATCAGATTAATCGATTTATTGATAATATATGATTTCCTACTAGTAGTTAAAAAGTCGTTCCATTTCCATGATAGATCTTTAAAGATGACATACAAGTTCAAGATTACGAAACATGCTAGAGTTGTGTACTTACAATTCACACATATACTCATAACTGAATCTATTATCGTCTTCTGTTATATTGAAAAATTTCTTTTCGAAATCACTTCAATTTTAAGATTTTAAATCATATATGCAGATATTCTACTCTACTTGATGGACCCAGGTCTATATTGACGGTCCATAAACGACGGTAAACCGATACCAAAACAGCATGTTTACGGTGTCCAGATATTTTTCACTTACGAGTATCGGTTAATTACATATATACGGATACATTACAGGCCGTTTAGCATACACCATTCACTACACCGTAACGAAACACCATTTAAGTGGCGTTTTTAACCGTTTTTAATCTATCTTATAATAAGATGCTAAAGTAAAGCTTATAAGATTCTTAGTATAAGATTTGAATAAAATTTGATGATCAGAATCTTGCAAACTCATACCTAACCATGCGTAACTAAACTTTTTCTTCGTCAATATAGCTCAACAAAGATTAACAGGCATATAGACATGAACTTAGTCTGCTATCTTACTTTTCGTATAGATAATTTCACATCATTGTCGATTGCAGTAAACAATTTATATGTATATTTTTTATTATCTTTAGATTCAAATATTTCAAAATTATCGTGAACAAGCGAAATATCAAGCTTACGTGTTAAATTATTTTTTTTTATTTGGATATTACAACGATATCATCGAAAGCGTATGAGTTATATATATAAACAATGTATACTCTTTTTATTTAGATAATTCAATAAAATCGTTGAATAGGCAAGTATGTATTTTATTTGTAAAATTCTTCTTTCTTTTTTATTTAGATATTTCACCAATATCATCAAATAGACAAGTGTAAATTTTATAGACAAAATTCTTATTTTTGTTTATTGCGATATTTGAATTACATCGTCTAATAGGTAAATATTAATTTATATATAAAATTCTCCTCTTTCTTTTTCAGGTATTTAGGCAATATTATCAAAAAAATAAGCATAAATTTTATGTACTAAATTTTAATTTTTATTTATTTAAATAATGCAATAAAACCATCGAATAGGGAAGTATGAATTTTATGTAGAGATTACATTTTTTTATTTCAATGGTTTCATTTGTATCGCCGAGAGATAAATATGAAATTTATATATTATAATAATATTATTGAAAATGTATGAATTATATATATAAACTTTATATACTTGTTTTTCATTTAGATATTTCAATCAAATTTTGGAATGAACACTTATGATTTTTATATATAGAGTTCTTATTTTTTATTTAGATATATCAGTAATACCATAGTGTGGTAAGTCTGAATATTTTAATTAGATTTTTATTTTTTTTATTTAGATATTATTATAATATTCTCAAATAGATAAATAGAACTTTATATACGAAGTTTGTTTTCTTTTTAGATATTTTAGTTTTATCGTCGAATAGGCAACTATAAGTTTAACGTATAAGATCTTTTTTTAATTTTTATTTAGCTATTTTAATATCGTGGTATATGTAAGTATAAATTTCATATATTAAATTTTTATTGTTTTTATTTAGATATGATTTTGCTAACATCGTCGTAACGGTAAGTATGAATCAGGTTCACAGGTGTGATTGTGTTTGATAAAAAATAATGGAAAATCAAAGAAAATAATGAAGAACGGTTGATTAGGATAGGGAAATATCACAGATTAGAACAGAGCGTTGGGATCGATGAAAAACTATATTTGAAGTTTCAATAAAATCTTGCATGGATAATAGAAGATCTGGCACAATTTCATAGTATGATCATACTAGAATCCTACCTTAAAATTCGAATTTTATCGGTAAACGGAGAGAAAACGACCAAATACGGTACGTTTACCATACAGATACAATACGGTTCGTTTTCGGTTCGCAAACGATAACGTTTTGATAGACCTGGGGATCTTCTTTTAGTCAGGATGAAATCGTAATTCTGACAGTTATATTTTCACAAATTGTCTACAATTATCCTAAGAGTTTGATTGTAATTGACAATTCACACATTCGCTTGGCTACACTTTTCTTGAAGCACGTACAATTATCAAGAGAGATTATCATGTTTTTTTGTGTGTATATTAATAGAAAGATAATGTATTCTGAATTGTCTCATGTGACATAAAATTATTTAAATCTATTTTTACATGAGACTGCAAATTACTGAAGTGGGTTGTGATTTGTCATTGCCATCAATCGGCACAAACTTTTTGATTTCATTGAGAAAGCGTAGATAAGTACCGAGTGATAGAGGTTGATCTTTGGATGCTTCAGCTTTGAGTGTCTCGAACATTGAATCTCGATTGGCACGACACATTGAATAATATTCATGTAAAACACTTCCATTCATATCTGTTAACATTGGAAGCAAATTTGTTAGCTTCTTTTCGATAAGAAATGAACGAACATGTTCTTCTGTCCAGAAATCGATGCAATGTGGATAATCTCTACAAAGAAATAAACGATATAAAAACAATAGAGATTTATCTAATTGATTTGGAACAAGACTTACGTGACCGTTGATTGTTGGTCGATTTTCAGAGGAGGAGATGCCGGAATTGTTGTAATTGGTATGTCATGTTGCAATGTTTTCGTGGTCTTGTTAGAAGGCAATTGTTTAGCGAAAGCTCTATGTTGGTTAATTTCATTCTTTAATTTAGTATAGGCCAACTCAAATCCGAGTTTAGGAAAATCAACATAAACCTTTCCACTAGCGATCATGCCTAACCATCCATCTGGTTTATAACCAGATACCATAATTAGAGGTATTAAATGTCGTTGCTTTTCGAACGTATAATGAGCTTCAGCTTGACAATAAACACTTTGTTTGTACATGTCCGACATACTGATGAGTACTATTTCTGAGTTCTCAATTGCATCAGCCATTGCAATCATCGTACCTCCATGCATATGATCACGATCGATCCAAACTCGAAACTGATCTTTAACTAGATTATCATGAATTCGGTAGCATAGTTCCTTGTCACTATGAGAATAACTCAACATGATATCATACTTGTATTTATCATTTGTAGGTATATCAGGTTTTGCAATTGATTCTTGTTCTTTCTCGAGCTTCCAGAGAATACCATCTGCTGCTCGTTTTACGGCTTCTTCTGGTGAGTTTTGAAGACTTCGCAAATGATTAACGAATGCAATATTTTGTTTTAGAAAACGAGCAGCATCATCATTGAATGTAAATGAGAGTAAGAGTTCAAGAGCTCGTTGTCGAGCTCTAACTGGATGAAAACTATCTTCTGTTGCACATCGAATAAGTAATGGAAGTATGTTTTGTTTGACTAATTCGTCTTTGATTTGATTATGTTGAACTAAACCTATTTATTCAATAAAGAAATAATTCTATTGAAGGTATGCAAAAAAAAAAGAAAAATTCACTTTGCAAAGAAAGAAGTGTATTATGAAGACGTTTCTGTTGTATTTGATTATCAATATCATTATCGATATATTTCACAAATACAATAGCAATCCTTTCTGGATTTGCTAAAGCTTTTATATCATCTTCTGAAATAATTTTAGCTAGAAATCGATAAGCATTGAATTGTATAAGATTATCTTTAATATCTGCACATTGCAAAAGTAATGGTACTAAACGTTCAGTTTCCATGTAACTAAATAGTTCTGGTTTCATTGTTGACGTAAATAATGTTTGAAGAAGACCAGCTATTAATCCCAAAGATAAAGTATTATCCGTTTTAAGTGTAGACAAATGCTGAAGTAATAGTATATGATAATCGATCAATTGAAAATAGGTCTGAAGTATATCATTTCTAACTAGCACATCCTTCCAACTAAAATTGGCACGGGCTGTTGTCAATCGACGGAGACGATTGATAACTAATAAAATTGGATCATTAATCGATGATAATTTATTCAACCATATAGCTAACAACGGTGTGTACACACTAACAAATTCTTGCGCAAGATTTATTACTAATGATTGATGAATAGATCCTTCGTATGTGTTCATAAAATGAGGACATACGACCAAAAAAAAAGTTTGTGTATTATTCAATTTTGGTTGTTCACCGACATGTTGGAGCATTTCAGCATAAAAGGGAGTACGTAAACACGTAAAAACAACATTGAACAATGGTGCCAAAAGTACATTTTCTTGAATATCGATGTCGCCTTGCATAAGTTGTTGAAATTTTCCGAGTATTCTACCAATAGTATGAATTAGCTGATCTTGCCGATGTTTATCACTTGTAATAATCTTTTCGATACATGCATTAAGTTCATCGAGTAATTCTTTTTGAAGAAGAACTTCTTCAATAATAGGTAAAAATGATGTAACATCAGTTAGAAATTTATGCGCATTATTTGGAAGTGTTTGATCATTTCGCCAAAGATTCAGCAGAAAGATGATGCGTTCGCGTATCATAGAAAAAAAAGGATGATCAGTTGGGAGAGAACTATCCGAATCGAGACCTTCTTCAATTTCATTGAGAGATTTGATAATATTTGTAAGTAAATCAAAATCATTTGTTAAATTGCTCTTGATTATTTCAGACATAATCGTATCGAAAAATGTTTTCAATTCATCATTAGTAATTTCTGTATCTTTACTTAGAATTTGTAAACATGATTCATTAATTATAGAGTTCATTTTTTATATACGATTGTTAAACTAAAACGATAAGATTTGATTCATAATAGATAACATACAAAATAGGAGAAATAACAAATGGTACGAGTCTAATTCAGATTTTTTTTCATTCGTTGACGAAACTTATAATACTATGAGGTCCAATAGGCTCATGTGATTTTTCTCTCTTTCATTGAACATATTCTATTTGATTTTATCTGTCAAACTTGACATTTAAAGAAAAAAATTCTCTGTATATGAAAAAATTTAACAACTCCTTGTCTTAAGTAGAATTAACGAGCCATTTAATATTATGTATTATTATTAATTTTATTTTTTAATATTTAATTCTCTTAAAATTGAGAGGTTAACTAACTGAAAAAAACAGTTACGTTAGCAAATAACGAAAATTATGATGATGTTATTAATATTTCAATAAGATCCTCATCCAAAATAGTTCTATATTTAGACGTGTAAGCGTTTTCAGACTGCAATAGAAACCATTCTCAGGTGGATATAAAAAACTTCACCCTTACAAAACGAGCTCGCTACGAAAGGATTCATTTTAACTAGTTAATTAGTGATTTTCTGTTTAATCATATTAAAATCAATGTCATTTTTTCGTTAGTTAAAAACTGGTCCAATCCTAGTTTGACAGATTTTTTAAGATAACACTCGAATTTCATAAGAAAGATCGATACCGAAAAAAAAAAAACCAAGATAGTACTATCTCAGTTCATGTGTGGCAGTACCCATGTAAGTATTTTTTCGACTGACTTAGTCTATCCTGGCAAATAGATTGAATTTTACCTTAAGCAATGACGATCGGATTTGAACAGATGAACCGGTGATCAGAAGTCGTTCATATACACTACTAAGCTATACTAGCTCGAAATCTTTTCTCATTTAAAATAAAATATATTTTAATGCAAAATTTATTTATCTTTTTAATAAATAGTTTTATTATTTTTTAATAAAATAATATCTTTTTTTGTTGTCTACTATACGCAAGTAATATTGTAATTTTTCTTTAATTTTATCGATCACATGATAAATAATTTTATCGAAAAAGTTAATGAATAAATAATTATTCATAAAATCTATTTAGTATAGTTTGCTAAAAGGCTTATGGATAGCTGAATAAAATATATGTGAATGGATGATTCCAATCACGTAGTTAACTATTCTAGAGAAATAATTTTTGAATAAAATTGTATCCGATACACAAGAATTAAACGTTTTTCAGAAACGTGCTGAGACGCGGCTAACGTTTTCTCTGATTGCGTTTCATAGTTACATGGGTAAGCTATTATGTTTTTTAATCATTACCTGTTTTTTGTTATTGTTGTTAGTTAGAAGACGTTGTGCAAGTAAAATGTGAAGAATGTTTGTGGCAATGCATTTTGTGGAGAATTGTTTTTTTTAATATTCTGCTCGGGTAGTTTTGCTTGTTCTGTACGTAGGAAAGTGTAAATTTAATCAAGAGGAATCTTTTTTCGAAGCGACAAAACCATAAGATGATTCTTGAAGAGAATTCAATATGCTTTCAAACTCTGAAAGCATGACATCACACTACGAAAAAGCAAACCGTTTTTTTTTTCTTTCGTCGGATATGTATTCGTCTCACACAAATGCAGATTGAGTTTTAAAAAGTATCAGGTTCACTTCTTTAACACAATTCATTTAAAAATCAATGTGTGAAGAAACTATTGGCATATTTTATCTACAACATGACTAACTCCATGGAAGTCTATGTTTGTTCCAAAAAATACTAAGAAATTATAGTTACGCTATTTTAGTTTGTATATCTAAATTTTTAGACATGTTAAATACTAATTTTCGATGGAATAGTGATGAAATAAATATTGATATTTTGTCTCTTGTGGTGAATAAGTCCTGTTCGAAAAAGATTGACATTCACAATTGCTTCACTATTATATTAAAGCGACGTTGAAGTCAATGTTTATATATTTGTTACCCATCTTGACCTAGCTTGAGACTTAAATCGATTCGGTAATTTTTGCAGCATTTGTTTAAATTTTACTGCGATCAATATTATACGTTTTCAGCAAATTGATGTTTATTTGCAGGTACATAGTTTAAAAATGATTGTATAACTTTTCTTCTTTCGCTCAAATATGATCGTTTCTTTCATTTTAAAATTGTTCTAATTTAAAGTCATCATTAACATTTGTATTGATTACTCAATTTCATTTCCATTCTATTATCGTGTTCCTAATTCCAAGTTTTATTCATAATTGTCGTCTAAACAGAAATCCTATCCAGGCTCATTCTATATATTTCATTTCTTTTGAAAAAGCAAGTCGCGATGCAATACTTTTCAAAACCCTTCTTTTAAATTGAACTTTGTTTTTATTATATATGCAAACGTTGATATAAAGGGACTCTGATAGTTGTCGTATCCTGAAATACTGTGTCAGATAAAAATCAATAAATATATTAAATGAACATGGACAGAGAAATTTAAGTTTCCAAATCAACTATTTCTGTCTCTTATTTAATGGCTATCTCTGTTAAACATCACTACATTGAGCTGATCGTCACGATGGAGTCAAATTTTTTGAGTGTAATACAATGGATCTAAATCTTGAATTATGAATGATTCTCTTAGATTGGTATAAAATATTACTAAAGACAATCGATGATGTATCAGTAAAAGATGCATGTTAAATTACAATATTTTATTGACAATGAATCCAATAAAATTAGTTCCATTTCAAAATTTACGATCTCTGATCAACACATGTTGATTATGTTGGCTTTTTCGCTTTCTAAAAACCATGAAAAATGAACGAATGCAGCGAATCGAATATCGATTACTGGAGATCAATTGCTAGACAACCTGAAGTTGAAATAAAAAATTTCTCAATAGTAGCAACAAAACAAAATCATAAGTATCAAGAAGAAACATCACTATCTGTCGAAGCTAACATTTCACGACATCTTTTTTTGATTATATTTATGCGAATGGACAGTTATAGAGAAACCTTTTTTTGTTTCTTTTTTCTCATCAGACGTTCTTTTTCTAGGTAACCATCGTTACTGGAATAAATATTCAATGAATGATATTCTCTATTCTATTAAAGAAAAAGACTTTAAACAATTTTTTTTTCTTGTATAACGTTGAAAGATGAGAATAAATAAACAAATAAAATCTTATTAGAATAATTTTTTAATCTGAAGAAAATAATGAGGACATACGTTTCTTTTTTTCTTATTCTCTCTATTTATAATATACGTTATGATGTTGACGTTAAAAGTACTTATTTTTATCATGCTGTTGAATGTTTAAAAATAGGAAAGAAAAAGAACTATTTCTTTTTTTTTATCATATAGTTGTTAGGAAAATAATGATTTTTGTTCCGACACAAGAAAATACGATTTATGCAACTACAATAAAGAGTAAATCAGTACTTCTTTTTTTGCTAATTATATACTAAACAATGAATATTTTAGCTGGATGTTTGAAAAAAGAATTTGATTCAACTTATCCAGCTAGTTTAAATGGAATAATTACACAAGATGAATTTAAAGAATCAATGAAAAATATTAATAAAATAATTTCTTCGAGAAGATTTAAAGTTATTGCTCGTCTTATTTTATTTGGATGTATTTTTGGTGGGATAATTTTAGCAATTCTCAGTAATATAGCCTTTCCAAAACCTAATATATATGGATTTCCTATAATGGTTTTCGTTGGAGTAGGAATGGTTATTTTTGGCATATTGAGTTTATTTATTGGACGTTATTGTATTCGATTACGACTTACAATACAATTACAAGAAGCGGTTACTAAAGAATCAATGAAATATTCTATGAGATCACCAACACCATGTAGTTGGAGATTACATGGATGGAAATATGTGGTTCGATATGGACGTTCTCGAATAACTAAAATTGATTATTACGTACGTATTGAACAATAACCTAATTATCGATTGAAAAGATTTTTGTGATAGAATCTTCTTGAATTGAAAACTTTTTAAATAAACTTTATATATTTTTTTATTTTAGTTAATGATTATCATTGGCAATAGTATTACTTCAGAAAATCGAAGACCAATATATCGATCCAATCAAATTGCGTCTCAATCAACATCAGTTTTGCCATATGAAAATCATGATTCTTCACCACCACCAACATATAATAGTTTATCTATGATAAGATTTTGTTCACAATGTGGTACATCACAACAAAATCAAACGGCCAAATTTTGTTCAACATGTGGTTTATCGTTTACTAAATATTAAATATTTTTATTAGCAGTTAGATAAAAATCGAATCAATTATTTATATATTACTCATGATTAATTTGTTTGATGTAAAATTTAATTTAAAATATTTCATTTGAGAAAATGAACTGTTTATTTCTATACAGAAGAAAAACTTTTATTTTATTTTTCTACAGGAAAATATTTCATTAGAGTTATTACTAAAAAAAAATTTAGTTTTGCTATAAACCATATGGAGATTCTACAGATGGTATTCGAAGGAGATATATATATATACGTAAACTTATTTCATTTGGTTAGAAAAATATTTCTTTTACTTTTGCAATTCATACATTATAATCACATTTCAAATGGCATTTAACTTGCTGAATACATTTCGGCAACATTTTCTTGAACTAAATCTTTTCAAAAAACCTACAAGTGATGAACAAACACTTTTAAAAGAACGTCTTGCTACTCGATTTTATGTATGTTCATTAAGTATATTTATATTTATAACTGCAATTACTTCTGCATGTATAAGTCGAACTATTGAAAAGATTGAATATTCACCATCACATACAAAATTTTCTCAATTGATATATAATTATCCAAGTACTCTTTATTGTCCTTGTAAAAAATTTGGTATTGCTTATAATACATTTGTAACAATAGAAGTTAATTTTCATCAAGTTTGTTCAAGTCAATTTATTCAACAAACATGGATTGAATCAATATTTAATCAACAAAATAATTTATCTTTATCATCAGATGATTTTCGTAGAACTCTTAGTTTTTTTTGGCAAATAATTGCTGAATTTTGTATTATGAGTAATAGAACATGGATTGATACTGTAACAAGTTTTGATGGTTCACGTATACTTAGTCCAAGAGCAGCTTCGGAAGAAGTTATTCGAAATCAAGTTCAAGTAGCTCTTAATAATTATATTACTTTAGCTCAAGCAACATTGGCTCGTAGTTTACTTGGCCTTCGACGTGTAACAAGTGGAAATCAAATTATTTCAGCTTTAGCTACGAATTTCTATTTAGATTATTCACCAACATCTCCTAAAATGTCACCACGTATATATAATAATTGTTCCTGTGTAAACATTGAAGGCTGTCCACATCCTGCTAGTTTTAATGATAATCATAATCATTTAATTATAGTACCAGGAATGATAGCTGATTGTTTAATTATTGATGGTACACTTGCTTCTACACTTGAATGTTATTATAATCAAACATGTCTATATCTCTTGCATCAATCATTGTCTATAAATGTGAAACCATTATCAAAAATTACCAATAAATATTTTATAATAAATTCAACTGTACAAACACTCTTGGATAAAATGATGATTGATGAAATGACAAATGATATTCGATTTGATTTATATTATTCTCAATGCAATCCTGCTTATTGTACATATTTATATACACATCGTCTTGATACTCTCTTTATAATTACAACAATAATTAGTATTTTCGGTGGTCTATCATTTGCAATAAGACTTATTGCACCTTTTATTGCAATAATGATATTACGATGGAAAAATAGATTTGTATTAAACAATAATGTGACACATGCCATGCCTGCGCATCAAAATCAATGTAAGCTAAAACTTATATTCTTTATTTAAAGTAAGGAAAACTTTTTGTAATTGTATATTTTTAGTGCATGCTATAAGAAATTATATTCGACAAACAATTAATGATTTAAATCTTTTTGAAAGTGAAACATTGCGTACACCTACGAATATACATCGCGAACGTCTTTTAACACGTATCTTTATCTTTATGATTATTATTTCGTCTATTACTGCTGGATTTTATATATATGTTATGAAACAAAATCAAGTAGTAACAATTACACATCCATCTCTTGATACTTATCAACAATTATATAATGATCATTCATCCACATTACAATGTCCTTGTACACAAATATCAATATCATATAAAAATTTTCTTAATGTTACATTTATTTTACATCAAATATGTACAAGTGAATTTGTTTCACCCATATGGCTTAATTATTTATCATCTCTTGATTTAACTCTTGTACCTTCATCGACAGAAACACATTTTTCACGTGATTTTCGTACAATAGGTGCTTCTTATTTTCAATTTTTGGCTACATTTTGTTCTCTAAGTCAAAGTAATATCAATGATGAATTGAATGTATTCTTTAATACAAAATTTATAAATGATCGTGTTCTTCCTTTACCATTTTTTATTCAACAAACTCAAGCTATGATTGAATCATTTATTGATTCAACAAAAAATAATTTCGCACGTACACTTGATTGGATTTTTATGACATTTACAACAAGTTATTTTTTGGTTGGTAGAAATATAAATTTTCTTATTACAATAAACGATGATAATCAAGTAAATATTGATCATATTATTTTTTACACTGTCGGTGAAATAACTCATGAAGAGGTATATCTCACTGGATTATGTTCATGTGAAGTAGATGGATTGTTTTGTACTATGATAACTCTTTTATATATCAATGGATCAGATGTTTTGGATTATCAACAAGTTTTCGAGGAGATGCGTATCGGTTGTATATTTTTATTCGGTTTTACAAAGGGAAAGATCGGTTGGTGGTACAACAAAACATATCTCGAAAATATTCAAGCAAGCTACTCAATGATTATTCATTCTCAATCATCCCCAAATATCAAACCTCTCAATTCATCAATATCAACTCAATTTGAAAATGTATACTTATTAGATTTACTCTATGAAATGCTTGTAGAAAAATGGGTACATAATGAGACATATTTCGATCAATTCTACCGTGAATGTGCACCTATCTCTTGTTCATATACAATTGTACAACGTCGTGAAATCATTGTGGTACTTCTACTTCTAATTTCTGTTTGTGGTGGAATAAACAAAGTTCTTCATATATTTGTGCCACTTATCGGAAAATTCATTTTCTTTTACATCGATCGATGGAAAGATCAAAATGCACGACATGGTAAGCAAAATAAAATTTATAATCATCATCATTTTTAAAAATATCTAATGAGATTAAGAAACATTGACATAGAATAACGCTGATTAATTGAATTTTAAGAAAGAAAAATTTTGTAGAGAAATTCAAAATATAGCATTTTCTATTAATGAATTGAATCAGCAAGTAAAAAAAGAAAAAGTTGATTTTTCTAATAAAAAATATCATAGTGATTTCTAAATGTTTTCAAGAGTAATAAAGTATATTGATTTTGATTCTATTTATAATTATTTTAGCACTACCTCCTATCAATGTTCGTCTGAAACGTCTGTCAAGTGTTATTTACCGATCAATTATAGATATCAATTTATTCGAAACAACATTGACTGATGAAATGAATATACGTCAACAAAAACTAAATACTCGAGTTTATCTAATTCTCTATATCAGCATTCTGAGTATTTTGCTCTTTTATACAGCTGTTATTGAACGTAGCATCACCAAAACATACATGAAACCTTCAATTATAGATTATGAATATCTGCTTGATCTTTATTCGGACGGTGTAGATTGTCCATGTACACGTATATCGATTCCTTATGATGAATTCGTTACAGAATTACGTGTTAATTCATTCCATCAAATATGTGCCACTGATGTAATTGGTACAGCTATACTTGGAGGTAATTTTTGACATGTTATCGTTAAATTTAGGCAAACATGTATTAAGATGATTTCAGATTTAGAGTTTCAATATTTATTAAAAGGAACTGATCAATACTTTTCAATAAACTATTTCTAATTCGAACTATTGATGTTCATTGAATACATATAGAAGAGATGAGTTTTAAATCTGAATACTCATGATAACAGAAGAATTTTTTCCAAAGATTTCACAATATTTTAAGAAATAGAAAAACTTTCGTCTAGATGAATCATTTCGATTATCATAAAAGAAGTAACCATTATATGATTATAATTATAAGCTGTTATTCTTATCAAATAACGAAAAATTTTTTGAGTATTATAGGTTTTGCTAGTACCTATGCTAACGAATATTCACACAAACAAGACTTTCGATGGTTAATGGGAACGTTTGTGACTTCACTCAAAAAACTTTGTACATTGGCAGAAGAAAATGTTAATAATAGTATTGTAGCTTTTCGTACTTCAACTATGCTTGCCAATCAAATCATGTCTCGTATGCAATTTAATAATGAAATGAATGAAATTATAAATCGATTTCAAAATAAAACACCAATTGTATTTGCTCGAACATTAGATCTTATTCGTACAGTTATACAAGGAAATGCATTAATGGCTGCATTTTCATCAAATTGGAAATTTATTATGACTAAAACAGAAACAAGCAATAATACTGTTTTTCAAAGTATACCTATTATTCATAATAATACTAAAGAAAATACAAGTTGTTCTTGTGCTACTTTACGAACATGTACAACATCAGCTCAATTATTTGATAATAATGGTACTCTTTATTATACTTTCAAAGGTTTGGTATATGGTTGTTATTTGCTTGAAACAATACTTCTTTCATCATTTTCTTGTTTTTATTCTGATTTATGTATCGATGAGTTTCGAACAGCATTTTTTACATTGCTTTTTGGTACAGATGATTTTACTATGGATTATAGTATAGATTCATCTGTTAAATTAGATTCTTCATCTACACGATTTAATATTGATGATACTGTTGAGACAATGGCTTATGAAATGTTTATCGAATCATGGATAAGTAATGTATCTTATGAAAGATTTTTCAATAGTTGTGCACCAAATTATTGTACTTATACATATCATTATCGATTTGATATATGGGAATTATTAACTACATTTTTAAGTGTATTTATTGGTTTATCCCTTGGAATTCGTTTTATTGTACCTCATCTTATTGATATTATCAAAAAAATACAAAATCGTTTTCGTATTCTTCCGTTATAATAATAATTATCTTTATCCGACTTACTTTTACGTAATACATTGATTAAATCATAATTCATTCTAATCTCTTTATGTTGTAATCGTTAAGATGTTGTAAAATCGTTGCTTCTAAGTATATAGTGTATATGTATACTATTCTCTTTTTAATGTGAAATATTTTCTATTAAGCATAATTCGTTCACATTCGTGATAACTATTTCAGAGTACAATTCTTCAAACGTACGAGACATTAAATTAGAAAAATCATTTTAATATGACAATAATATAGAAGGTGAAGATGAAAGCTAATACATTCATCCAGAAGGTTCAAATAGTAATAAACTACATCTAATAAAAAAAAACATTTTTAATAGTATTTTTATTAAATACTATTTGAAAATTTTAAGACTGTTTATATAATGTTTAATAACAAGATGTTCAATAGAACTGTATTCATTAATAGAAAATGATACTGATTCATTATGATAATTTTCTGATATATCAACTTTACAATCTTTAAGTGTAGATAAACGAAATAATTCTTAATAAAGACTATTATTACATGGAATAGTCTCAACACAAATGATAGTCAATGAATAAAGTGTAGGTAAAAAAATTAATTGTTTAAGAAGATTTTCAGGATATCTTTCTTCAATATTATTAATAATAAGTATTTTCAATTGAATAAAATTTGATATTATACAAAACAGAAATGCTTGAAGAATGAAACCAATTATAAATGGATTTGATAAATGAAGAGAATTCAAGATAGCAGAAAATTTCATTAGAAAGAGTTTCGATATATGTGATAGATCTTGTTAATCAACTAAAATACACAAGTTAAAATTTGCTATTATCATAATCATTAGTTATACTATTTTTTTGTTGTTTTGTTTTTTTCCGTTATAATATTCGAATGAAATTTCTCCATTAATTACAGTCTATAAAAAAGAATAAATGTATCTGTTTACATGTATTGATGATATGAAAAAGTTGACAAAGCAAAGTTAAAGAGATTGTATTTATTATGGCTCAAGATTAAATGTTGATAACAAATACATTTATGAAACTATAAAATTGAAATTATTTTCAAGATGAATGTAAGGCAAAAAAAATTCTACATTTTAAATCTTTTTTTTGTTGAAAATTCATTCTTTCTCTCTCTCTCTCTTGGACAAACTGCAATCACTAAACGGTTTCTATAATCGATATTATTATCAAAGAACTAATTTGTGGAACAGATTGCATTTAATAGTATCATTATTAGCTTGCCTTAACAAGGTACCTGACATAGATATTTTGAAAATTCTCAGTAATTTTACCGATGGTCTTCTGTTGAGTGATTGTTCATTCATCGTTTTCTTTTGCATACACGAATCCATATAAACAACTCGACGAAACATAGAAAGTTCAGATTTTTTCATACTAGTTTTTCTAGATTCTTTTTTGGATTATTTACTAGTCAAGAATATGGCCATCTCTATCGTTCAGCACGGTGATTTTTCGGGTACATTTCACTCAGTAAAAATAAAGAAAAAATATATTTACATAATTTTTTCCGAGTCATATTAGATTAGTTTCGACAAAATGAATCAAAATTTAAACAAGAGCGGCTTTTGCTTCTTCCAAATCATTTACAAGTCGAATTGAAGCCTCGTGATCAGGTGAGAAGAATTTATTCTGTATGGCAAGCGCTTGTTCTAGGAATAATACTGCTTTTTGATAGTCACCACTATCTTTATAGGTTAATCCTAATTGATGATAACTATCAGCCATTGCTTGATGATCGGATGGATACAATTTCTCTTTAATTTTTAAAGACTGTTCAAAATATTCTTGTGCTGTTTGGTTATCATCAGTAGAATAGTAAAGGTTTCCTATATCATCATACAAAGCAGCTAATTCATGATGTATGGGTGGTAATGAATTTCTCATAATATTGAGCGCTTGGATGTAATGTTCCAAAGCTTCATTGCCTAACAGTAGTTCACCTTGTATTTGGCCAATGGCCATGTGAGAACGCGCAATGTCTGGATGATTTTCTGGAAGACATTTAATCCAAATGTTCAATGCCTGTTCATGCATATGAATTGACTCCTCGAGCTTTTTTTGAAATATTTTAACATTACCGATATTATAAAAACACATGGCTACATCCTGATGATCATCACCATATGCTTTTTTATAAATATTCAAAGCTTTCTGATAAAATTCAAGTGCACGATCGAGTTCATCCTTTCTTAAATAAGCCACACCACAACAGGTATATGTATTTGCTATACTTGGACTATCTTCAGGAAGTATTTCAAGTTTTTTTATCAAGGCTTTTTCATAATATTCGAGACTTTCTTGAAAATTACCACGATCATCGAGTACATTACCCAATTGATGATAGACATGTGTGATCAGTGGATCATCGGCAGGCAGTTCCTGGAGAACCTTGCGAAAGAATTTTTCAGCTTGCTCAACTTTACTAGCATTAGCTAGAATAATACCATAAGTTAATGGTTTGCATTCCGGTGGTATATCTTCACGCATATATTCGAATAGTTTTTTAAGATGATGATCATCATCACTGCAAAGAAGTAGTTTTATTACATTGATGTTGTCCATTTTCAAGTCAATATCGGTAATGCGAAAAATACTACCAGCCATAAATAAGACTTCTGACTCGCCCGGAAATGCACTCTTTTCTGTGATGTCAGCAAACGGCTTCATTGATGGCAAATGTTCATTGATATTGATTTCAAAGAGTACAGACGTTAATTCTTCTTCTTGAATTTCTTCAGGAAGCAAAAAGATAGCATGCGCTCGTTCAAGTGTTGTAGAAAAAAATGAGTTCATTGATACGAGTTCGCCGATTTTGAAACGTTCTAGTTCTAATTTTGATATCAATTGTCCTCGATAGACTTGAGTAATTGAATTTGGTGCACTATGCTGTTGTTTAATGAGTTGATGATAAATATCTCTTATAAAAATACGCATCAAATAGAGTGCATCGATGTTTTGGACACGAAAAGCCTTATTTAAAACACGATAAAAAAAGGAATCTTGTGTGTACCAAAACAGCGCTTGATCAGTCAAATAATTCAATTCAAATTCACCAATCTTTTCCAACACACGTGCATTATCTGCATACTCTTGACGAAAATATGCGATTGCCGACGTTTTTTCGCTGCTACTTGAGCTCATGGTAAGAAGCGATTCGAGAAGAAGTTGCAAATGAAGAAATTCTCCATCTATTTCATTCGAAGTATTGTCTTCATCATCTGAATCATCTACTTGATAAGTATCAAATCCTAATGGTTCCGACCAGTAACTTCTTTTTCTTTCATCACTTTTGATCTTATCGATTAGTTCATCAACTTCAGTTGAGTTATCAACATACCACACCTGCGTTAGTACACATTGAATCAAACGAATCAAATCTGAAAAAACGTCTCTTACCTTTCTGAATTCAGGAGCCCATTTCTTGGAGTTTACTCTATTAGTGGAACGAATATAGATACCTGTTATGGGTCGTAAACTGTGAAATCTGGTTATTATCTCGGGTGTCAATGATCCGTTAATGATTAGTACGATTTGATAATGGTCATTGTGACGAATATACTCTTCGCATTCGTCAATGCTTTTAAATCTTGAGATTTGAATTTCGCTAGATCGATGTCTTTTGTGATGATCGACAGTTTCAGCATTTGTATCTAGCCATAAAACTTGTTTGCTATCTATAGGAAGCAATACATATAAATAGTTACGGAATCTCTATATCGACATGCTTAATCAATAGTATTGCTCAAAAAATTTTTCGCTTACTCTGATCATTCAATTTATTGTCAACATCAGTTTTATGCGACTGCATTGCAGCACATGAGTTCGACAATGTCGAGCCTTCCATCAATAAACAGTGTAAAGTTGGAAAGAAAGTTTTTCTTTTCTTTTTAACAATGCTCCACTCGAAAGCATTGACGTTTGGCGTAAAAAGAAAGGAAGAAAAATATCGGAGAAGGCCATAAATCATCAAGATAGAGGGTGTGCTTATCTCATAAAAATAATAGTACTAGATAGTTTCAGCTTAATGCTCTAAACACAAGTATATGTAGCTTATTCTTGCTCGTTTGAATCAATCAGATTGCATCCCATGTGGTTCCTTGATCTTTTGCACTTTGTTTCAATACTCTAATAGCAAGAGTTCGAATCCACATATCAGTCGAGACAAATATGATATTCGAGGGTTTCACAGTTCTTTGATGGTCCACTCTACGATGGAAAAGAACTGATTGCCACTTATTATACTAGAAAGATATGAGTCATTTACATTTTTATGACCAATATCAATGTTTAGGTCATAAATTTCGATGATCTTCAATCCAGATTGAAAGATTATGCATTTTTTCTAATCCGTTTCATATAAAGAATGTTTCATCTTGATGCTCATAATAATCGCTAAACGCATACGGATTGCAACTCTGGGATACAAAGGAAGAATAAGTGAAAACATACGATTTTTATCTCAACGCCTTTTGTTGGTGCTGTTTTCAAACCTGTTAAAAAATTAAAGCTGGGAAACAAAGACAACTATTCTGAGCATTTACATTAGTTATTCAATATATTTTTTCTGTATGTGGATAATCACATCATGAAACTTCAACATGAGAATGATTCTTCGAAGTTTAACTTACCGCACCTCGCTTCATATATTCCACTAACACATATATATGAGTCAATTGCAACTTTTTGGTACGATTGAATTTTAGCTATATTTTTGAATAACTTTTTTTCAGATTGATCAATTCGGACAATTTTTTTATGTGTTACTTACCTCTAAGTGTCCTACACCCACACAAAATTTCAGCTCTCTATCTCATACTATCGATGACTTATCAAAGACACATAGTGAAAATACATCATTTTTCGATGACATACTCGAAGTAAAGAGCGTTTTTTGGGTATAATAAAATAAATGAAAAAAGAATTCAAATGGACTAATTTGTAGAGCGTTTGTCCCTCTATCAAGATATGGTATTGGTGTAAATTTTATTGGTTCTTCATTCGCCTATCTAACGATCATATTCTTTGATAGACACTTATACATTATTGTGTAGATTGACGAAAACACGATTCTAACCTCATTTAATGACAAGCTTACGTGCTTTAAATTATATAGAAAGAAAGAGGACTCCTTATCTTATAAAATGATGAAAAAAAGATCACTATACTCACTTTGTAGAGTGACGTTTTGGAAATTATGTATTCGTTAAATCTGTAACAGTTTGTTCGATTTGGCTGAATTTTTTACAGTAGATACAAAACAAAAAGTTCTATAAGTGATAAACGTTTCAGCTCTTAATAATGTATCGTTCAAGAAAAATTTACGATATATTGAAAAATGTAGAGTGACGATTTTTGAAAATTGTCTAATTCTTCAAGGACTTGTCCGATTTAGCTCAGATTTTTAGAGAATGTATAAAACAAAAAGTTCTACTACTAGTAAAAACTTCAGCCTCGAATCTCGTATCCTTTAAAAAGAATTTACAATATACTGAAAAATGTGGAGTGATGTTTTGCGAAAAATGATGTAAAAATGCTTTTTCGTAGATATATCTAATTTAATTCGATTTGAAATTGTCCTTTTTAAGCACATTTCAACTCAGCAAAATGCACTGAGCATGTCTCTGTACTATGAGAATTTCCCAACTACTAGCTCTTCCAGTAATACCGGTTAAATGAATCAAATGTTTTTGCTATAAAATACACAATTTACATTGAATTTAGCAGAAAATAACCTATGCACCGTGTATCTCGCCTATTATACATTAATGTGTTGGGAAACTTTTTATATGCAATAAGGACATAGAGTATAACAAAATACACTACTCAAAAGATGTTTAGGTCTACTTTCATTTTTTTATACTAATCGTACCAAAAAGTTACAATTCACTCATAGAAAGCTAATGTTCAATTAAATAATGATATTACTTTGTTAACGTGTAGTGCGTCAGCTAAATCTTTGAGTCCATTGTTACCGACTTTAGTTTTGTTGAAAATCAATGTTCTGATGTCCTGTTTAAAATATCCATAGACAATACGAACTTTGCAATGTAGTATAGCTATATGTTACATCTCATTTGATCCAAGTTTGATTTCTTTAGGTTCGAGTGTGGTAATTGTCTGTATGAAAATAGTCAAAATAATTTAGGACTTTTTGTTATGTTGTTTAATTCACTTGGTCTGTCTGTAATGCACGATCCAGGTGATATATTTTAGTTCGTGCAAAGTTTTTCAAGAAAAATTAAGTTGATCATATGTCTATACAATAAGAATTTGAGATAGATCGTCAAATTCGTAAAAATGCAAGAGTTATATTCTCAATTTACTACTCCATTCAACAAAATTTAGGATGTGGTTAACATAAAAACCAATCTAAAAGGGTATGATTGAGAAAAAGTTTAAACAGTCAACTTAAGTATTGTGACAAAAAAAAAGGGTATTTTATTCTCGTACTGATAGCTCTAATAATAATAAATGTTGTATTTCAATCAACATTCATTACAATATACCTGCGAATCGTCGAAGTTATAGGTCCAATATTTCGATTTCTGAGTAAGTGAATATCTATTATCCTTTGATGATAATCTACATCTGATATATTCACGTGCGTCATCGACTTCGCAGCTAGGAATCGTATAGAGTCGAAGAATTAATTCTATTAGATCATGATCAGTACTGAAATCACAGTACTTTTTGTTGAGCCAGAATGTACTTTAAAATGGTACAATTATCGAGTTGAGAGTAGGAATTTTTTCGCCTTAATAAAATGTATGAATGAAGAAGATTTCGAAGTTTTTCAGTAAAGGTAGTTGGCTCTAGATGATTCGTTCCCAAACAGAGCCATCAAATACCGAGTCGAAGATCTTTCAAGATGATATTATTTTGAGATGAATCAGTGCCGGCGTTAATGAGAGAATGGTTTCAATAGCTTTCATCATTTGATTGCATTTAACGATTGATAACGAGGTTAATTGTTGATACTCTATGAATGAAAATTTATGTAATGAATAAGAGAAATTGGAATTGCAATTATAAGCATGATTCTCGATTAGTAGCAGAGGTAAGTGAAAACATACATATTCTCCTATTGAATTGTACTATGATCTCTGTTTCTATTGTAATTAATAGACTCACTTTGTGTTCCAGTAACATTTTGTGAAATAGACAATGGTTCCAGAGTATCTCGGTCTTTATCAGTGACCTTAATGTTGTCAACTATCTGCACTCGTAAATAAGATAATTTAGATAGAATGTGACAATATTCACTATAAAAATATTTAGCTAGCGTTAGATATTCCAATGCACATTGATTTGGCCAATCTATTGTTTTATCTAATTTATTGTTGTATATTTGGAGTTTTGGAATGTTGAATTGAATGACAGTTTGCAATATCAATACGATTACTCTTTTAGAGTAACTACTAAATCCTGCATTAGTAATTGAAAGTGAACGTAAATTTTCTAATGGTATCTCTTTCAGAAATAGATCCATTGTTCCATAAGTAGTATCGTAAAAATGCAAGGATTGCAGTTGAGTAAATGAATTCAATTTGAAAAGAGACAAGAACAAATCTATCTTGCGTTGGTCATACATGGCCAACGAAATAAAATTCTCTGGTCGAATAATCCGAGAAATAGATACCAAATCGGATCCATATACTGATTTAAGACTAAGCTTAAATTTATTGTAAGTATTAACAATGCTGAAGAGTTGCTTGCAAACGCAGCGAACCGTTAAAACTATAGTCTCTGTATCGAGATAATCGAAAATACGATGAAGTAGTTCGGGCGGCAGAGCAAGCAGCATTTCACTTGATATGATTATATGAAATGAAACTGGATGAAAATTAGAATGAATCAAAAAAACCGGGTGACCTAAAATGTTTGCACACATTTTGTTTTGTATATATCTCAGCATGGATAAATGATAAAACCTTGATTTTTTTTAAAAAGATGCGCTGTCGAAAGTTCTACAAAAAATGCTGAAACACGCTCCTCCTAACATATTGTGATAATTTGTCCCACACTCAAAATGAAACACTACATTTTAGTGCTACTTCCCACCGTATTTGGAAATAAAGACACGTTTGGAAAACCTTTTTATTTTACAGTAGGAATTCCCTTACACAGTTCTTGTAAAGCTTTCGACGGCGCATCTTTTGAAAAAGATTCAGATACCATCATTGTCTCAAGTCGAGATACATGGAAAATAAGAAAAAGTCTTACCAACATTTTTATTCTTTTAAATACAGTGGAAAGTAACACTAGCATGTATTTTTTCCATTTCAAGTAGAATAGAACCATCGGAACAGGTCGACAAGGACTTGTTCTCGCGGTTTTTATAAAGGGATACAGAAGGCATCTTTTGAGAAAAAAAAACAAGATTTTATCACTTATCTCTGCAGAAATATTCGTAAAACAAACTATGACACAAATATTTTTAGACTCTCAGCAGCACTACCATGTAGATCTTCACTTTTAATCAACTAGCAAAAACTATTGGAGCAAGTTAATAGGAATCTTTTCGTGTGGTTTTTGTAGAACATTTTATTCATAAATTTTCGACTTTATATTAGAGTCATCATCAGATGACCAGATATTTTGTTTTGATGTTGATTTTGTTTATAACCACCTAGTCCATACTTACCTTGTCCGTAACCCCTTGTCGAAAATTCATGAATAAAATAAAATATTAATTCCATCCTTAAAATGATATTGTATTGACAGTATCAGTTTGGCATCATGTATCATCAAGCCACGTGCGATTGATGATCTATGAGTTTTATCTAACTTTATATCGTCACATTTTCTGTTAAATTCGTCAAACCAGTCAACGACATCCTAACTGGACGAGCCAGAAAATTGTGTTATTTCTTTCGAGCGTACTTGTTTCCTTACTGGATCTTCAGGTAAGGTGATGATCGATTGTCTAGAGACTGTAGATGATTCATGTATAGACGCTATTGATCCGATCGATGAGATTACACTAATTGTATTATTCAATCGATCCAAGACCTGAAACATATTACTACCGAGTATATCTTGTCGCTGTAAATAGATTTTTATTTGTAGCTAATCATCGAGGACTTGTTTGAGAAGATTAGTGTCTTGTGTAGTGGCGTAACCAGGAAAAAACTACAGAGGGGGCAATGCCCCATCAAGCGTTGTACATACTGCGCGAAAAATTTTTTCATGGGATTCGGAGTGTTCAAAGTTGACCAAAATTCGTAAAATCGTACGAAATTCCCTTACAATCTATTTGGAGAGAAGAGTATTGTCTACGAAATTCACGAGTTCCTCAGAACTTTTACCGGCGAAATCGGTCACGCTGGGGACTATTATTAAAATTGAAAGGTTTCAAACATGAAAATTCCCTTTGCAAGGACTTTATAAAAAATATCACAGTTGGAGATGTGCAAACTCATTAACCCGTTCGCAGCGATAAGATCCATCGTTGGGTCTCACTATATTTTAAAGCTGGCAGGTGACCCGGAATAAATGGTCGCACGTGACATTTCATGTTTTAATGTCTAAAAATGTTTTATTAGAAAAAAAGACTACAGCATTAGATGCAGTGTGAAGAGCTCTACAACCTCCATAGTAAAGCTTGTTTGAATTGTGTAATTTTTATTTTCAAGAAAAAGCATAATTTTGTGCGATCAATATTCGCAACCTCAAAAATTGGTCGCACAAAGTTTTACTTTCTGTGAAAACAAAAAGTACACTATTGAAAAAAGCTTTATTATGTAGATTGAAGAGCTTATCCCGCTGAATCTTTTAGTATACGTTGTTTTCTAGTAAAACGTATTTAAACATTAAAATATGATATATGAAAATGCAGCGATCCACCCTGTGTCATACATTACTTTCTAAGAAAATCGAATCGCCTTCAATGGATTAATTGCCGGCCTAGAGCTGTCAAAGAGATAAGTTTTTTTAATCTAAAAATCTTGGAAATTTTGAAAACGCCTAAGATATCAGTTTTGCAACGTTGATGAAATTACTGTCCGAATATTCATTAAAAATATTAAGGTTTCGAAAGTCTCAAATTTAATCTTTCTTGAAACTTCACCATTTTGACAGGATCAAAGATTTTAAGCAGATTCCAGTTTTAGTCGGACAAACTCTCAGAAGTCGATTCTACACATCTACAGCGTGGCTCAAAGGTAACCAGGCGTAAAGGATATCTTATGATAACAGGTAATAAATTGTTCGTGATACTTTTCATACTTTTTGCTTGTGAAGAGACCTGAAACTTTAGGTGGATAAAGATCTTGATTAGATACGTATATGATAAAAATTCTAGCTCTCTACACAAACAAAAAGTATGAAAAGTATCATGGACAATTTATCATCTGCTATTATAGGATATCCTTCATGTCGGGTTACTTTTGAGCCCTCCGTATGCTTCCAATGTTTTGCCGCCAAAGGCGGCTACACTCATGACAATTGTTTTAAAAAGTTTTTATCTGCTGTGCGCGTAAAATTAGGTGTTCTCTAAGGTCACAAACATACTATCTTACGATAGATAAATAGAAAAGTCCGTTCTGTTTCAATGAAAAATTTACAATGGGGGCAAAACTATTTACAGAGGGGTCATTGCATCTCCTTGCATCCCTGGTGGTTACACCACTAATGTGAAGGCATGCAAACAACATGCCTGTAACAAGGCTTCTAAACAATTCGTTGGGTATGGTAATATCTAAGTGAGTCAAAGAAAAATACTTCGTAGAGAATAAAGCGCGGAAAAAACCTGCCATTGCATAGAAAGGAAAGACACAGAAAAGAGACAATACCCATGATAGTATAACAGAATGAAAAGTATATATGACGTAATGAGAGGAGAAATATCAAAGCATCGGGAAGAGAATACACAAAAGTGATAGATGAGAACAGCTGATTCTAATATTGTCTAACAGTTGACAAATCTGACATACTATTTTACATAAATTATTTTCATCTACCGGTATTTAATGATTTCTTTTGTAGTCGTGACAATTATTCATATACTACACTCCATTATTTACTTAAATACGCAGTTAAATACTTTGATCCTTTGTCTGAATTGTGGTTTAGGAGAATACATATTACTGTGAATATTAGCACAATTATGAACGCTAATTTAAATAAATGTAGACGAATATTTGTATATTGGATTCTTCCAGCTCTGCGATTGATTCTAAATAATTTAGAATGGCTTTGTATTTGAGAAATAACAACTTCTTTCACATTTCACACTACACGTTTGTCTTTTTAACCAGAGCTAAACAGCAATAGTGGATATGCGTATGGCATATATAAAGTAAGTAGTGAATCTTAAAAAAAATATTCACTTTCAGAAAAAATTTACAGGGGGGGGGCATTGCACCCCCGTGCCCCCCCCCCCCGGTGGTTACGCCACTAGTCTTGTGTTAAGTTTGGATGATTGATTTATGATACTGTTGAATCTCTGGAAAGAGCATCAACATCAACTTTGATGGTTTGAGAAGGCTTTATATTATCGCCGTTGTTTAATTCATTAATGGAAGTAATGTTTGATGAAGACTGATCCTGATCAGTCAATGAAAGCAAAGGTTGTGTATCACCTTTACTTCGCGTGCGATGTGAATAATGTGCCATGGTTGTATTGATATAATTATATATATTAAATAACCAAAAGGGAATAAACCTACTTGTTCGGATTCTTTCTTATGATGAAGAATTAACAAGAAAACCGGGTCATTACACCAATGTCAGGAGGTGATCCGGTCTATCTGATCGATGATCAAAAGAACTGCTCTTTATTGGCAAAATGATGACTATATACACGAGTGAACTAGGAAAAAACCGAACATAGTGAAATGAACATCTATCAATACACTAGAAAAGTACCAATGATATGCAAAAAAACATGATGAAAAGAAAAAATTCTTGGACAATATTAAGAGAACAGAAATAAACAAATGACCGAGAGACAAGAAGAGAAAGAAGAAAAAGATACATATGTGTATGCCATATAAGTCATCTATACGACAGTGAAATATAGGAAAGAAAGGAGGAAATATCCAACATAAGCGAATCACACTATAACAAGTTGAAACAAATAAACAGTTGACTTCTGAGTATGGAATGAAACAAGCAGCGAATCTAAGTAGTCTCTTAGTTCTAAAAAGAATTAATCAGCTTCTACTCGCTCTATATGCATCGTCCCTTATCTATCAAAAACCGTAGTTCATCTTTCTGTTGAAGGAAAGCTTGAACCAATCGGTCTAATAAATGTGTATCAGATGCTTGTACCTTAATTGGTTCTCCATTTCCATACACTGTAATAGTATTTTCGTCGGTGGTAACAGCATTCCCAGTGAGAAGAGAAACCAGTACAACAATTGTAGACCATTTATCGTCTTCAGATTTAAAATAAACCGCCACAAACTTATTTAACAAAAAGTTTTCCGATCCATGAAAACCTACTTTTTTCAAAAACTTCAGCAGCATTTTAAATGTTTTCTTATTCAAAATAGGTAATTTAGACGACGAACAAAAGATATTTTCCAGCAACTGTAATACCAAAGAAGGATCAACATTTGCACTTATAAACGCGCTAACAAGATTTTCGCTTGCAACATTTCCACTAATTTGTACGATGGCTTCGCACGCAAGATTCTTAACATGCTGATCGGGATCATACAGTGCCTCCTCTAGCGCATTATACACCTCCGAATAACGATGCCTTTTCACGATTTTGCCGAGAGCATAGCATGAATTTCTTTTAAAATGCTGCGTTGAGCTCTTCAGTAAACGCAACAATTCACGAATTACATCATTTGCCAGAATCCCTTCAGGCATTTCAGCAATTCTTTCACACGCAGCTGCTTTTGTCTCAATATCATTATCATTGATTGTAGCTATTAATCTTTGCACGATACCCTGATTTGCTGCTCCTTCATTAACTTCTACCAGCAGTTTGAACGCAGCATCTCTGATAGTTCGGCTTCTTTCGTGACTTGCCTCATGTATTGCCTCAACGAGATCCTTCTTTTCTGCCGTTATACGCATCTTTTCAAATACTTCTGATGCAGTGGCTCTATAACTGCAATTGTCATTTAGAGCTTGAACTAGTACAGCACTTAAAACGCTCTTTGTCGGAGCGCTATTAGTTATTATGTTAAGCACTTCCTTCGCCATCTCCCTAACCCTTTCGTAAACATTATAAGTTGCGATCATCACAGCAGTGACTATATCCTTGCCGGCATCTGTCGTACACATCTTTCGCAGCACTTTCAATGCTTCCAAATTAACTGTTTCGTCACCGCCATTGCTTATACTGATCATTCCAAGAATGGCTTCGTCGCCGACTTGGCTAATATCAAGACTTTGCACCACTTCTAATGCAACCTTTTTAACAACTTCATTTGTGTCTGCAGTAGCCATTATTATGGAAATAACAATCTCTTTGCTCACCCATTCCTTCTTTATCCGTTGCAGCACTTTCAATGTATCTACTCTGACATTTTCATCAGCGTCCCTAGTAGCGCTTATTATCACATCCAAAGCTTCCCTGCGAAATCCGCTCCTATCCATTCGTCTCAACGCTTCGAATGCAGCTTTTCTAACTTTTACGTCAGTGTCTCTAGTTCCGTTTATTATAGCATCGATACATTCCTTGCTTAACTGCATACTGTTCATCCCAATTAATGCTTCCAATGCAGCCACTCTAAGTTTCTTGTCAGTGTCTCTAGTTGCGCCTA
>JAJEKB010020989.1:656840-690149 GCA_022393335.1 Macrotrachela quadricornifera | reverse complement strand
ATTACATCGACAGCTTCTTTCCTTAATTCTTTCCATTTCATCGATCTCAGCGCTTCTAATGCAGTCGCTCTAACTTTTTCGTCAATGTCTCTGGTTCCACTTATTATAGCATCGATACATTCCTTGCTTGACTGCTTACTGTTCATCCAACATAATGCTTCCATTGCAGCCACTCTAACGTTTTTGTCAACATCTGTAGTTGCGCCTATTATTACATCAATAGCTTCTTTGCTTAATTCTTTCCATTTCATCGATCTCAGCGTTTCTAATGCAGTCGCTCTAACTTCTTCGTCAATGTCTCTAGTTCCACTTATTATAGCATCGATATATTCCTTGCTTGACTGCTTACTGTTCCTCCAACCTAATGCTTTCAATGCAGCCACTCTAACTTTTTCGTCAATGTCTCTAGTTCCACTTATTATAGCATCCATACACTCCTTGCTTAACTGATTGCTGTTCATCTCACTTAATGCTTTCAAAGCAGCCACTCTAACGTTTTCGTCAATGTGTGTAGTTGCGCCTATTATTACATCGACAGCTTCTTTGTTTAACTGATTACTGTTCATCTCACTTAATGCTTTCAATGCAGCCACTCTCACTTTTTCGTCAACATCTGTAGTTGCGCCTATTATTACATCGGCAGCTTCTTTCCTTAATTCTTTCCATTTCATCGATCGCAGCGTTTTTAATGCAGTCGCTCTAACTTTTTCGTGAATATCTCTAATTCCACTTATTATAGCATTGATACATTCCTTGCTTAACTGATGGCTGTTCGTCTCACCTAATGCTTTCAGAGCAGCCACTCTAACTTTTTCGTCAACATCTGTAGTTGCGACTATTATTACATCGACAGCTTCTTTGCTTAATTGTTTCGATTTCATCGGTCTCAGTGCTTTTAATGCAGTTTGTTTAACATTTTCGTCAATGTCTCTAATTCCACTTATTATAGCAACGATACATTCATTGCTTAACTGATTACTGTTTAACCCACGTAATGCTTCTAATGCGGCCACTCTAAGGGTTTTGTCAATATCTGTGGTTGCGTGTATTATTGCAGGGACAGCTTGTTCGCTTAATTCTTTCCATGTCATCAACGTCTGAGATTCTAATGCAGTTGCTCTAACGTTTTTGTTGGAGTGCCTGAGGCTATAGATAATATATTCCACAACGTCACATGATACGCGTCTACTATTCATTGTTCGAGATTGGCCCAATGTTATGTTTGGATATTGTTGGTGTGTGGACTCGATGGCGTTCATTATCATCTGGACAACGTCTTCGTTAATAGCCCCGCTTGGAATATCTCGTAGGGTGTCGAATGCAGTAGCTTTAACTTCTTCATCAACGTTTCGGGCTACATTACTAATGACGTTTACAATACTAGCGCTTAATGCCTCTCTATTTATCCATCTGAACGGTTTCAATGCAGTCGTTTTAACTTTTTCGTCAGTGTCTTTAACTGCGCTTATTACTGCATCGAGAGCTCCCTCCCTTAAACCGTTATTAGCCATCTGACTCAACGCTCTCAATCCAGCAATTTTAACCTTTTTGCTAGTGTCTCTAACAGCGCTTAATAATACATCGAGAATTTTCGTGCTAAATGTTTCTGTATGCATGTCTGTCAGCGCGTCTAATGCAGCTACTCTAACATTTTCGTCACTATCTCTAACCGCGCGTATTATTACATCGACGGCTTCCTTGCTTAATTTCTTAGCGCTCATTGGTTTCAGCACTTCCAATGCAGCGTCTCTAACTGTTGCATCAGTGTCTATAGTTGCACTTTTTACGGCATTAATAGCTGGCTCGCTTAATATCTTAGTATCCATCCTACTCAACATTTCTAATGCAGCTACCTTAACGTTATCGTCTGGGTCTGTAGTTGCTCGTATTATCGTCTTGGTAGCCGCCCCACTCAATATTTTCGAATCCACCGTTCTCAGTGTGTGTAGTGCAGCATCTCTAACTCTTGCATCAGTGTCTATAGTCGCATTTATTACCGCATTAAGAGCTGCCTCGCTTAGTATCTTAGTATCCATTCGACTCAACATTTCCAAAGCAGTTGCCTTAACTTTTGGGTCAGTGTCTGTAGCTGCTCGTATTATCGCGTTGATAACCTCCGCGCTTATTATTTTCGAATTCATTTGTCTCAACGCTTGTAATGCAGCATCTCTAACTCTTGCATCAATGTGTATAGTTGCACTTCTTACCGAAGTAATAGCTACTTCGCTTAATACGTTAGTATCGATCCGACTCAACATTTTCAATGCAGTTAACTTAATTTTTTCGTCAGTATCTGCAGTTGCTTGTATTATCGCTTCGATAGTCTCCGCGCTTAATACTTTCGAATCCATCTGTCTCAGCGCTTCCAATGCACTCACTCTAATATTTTTGTTAGTATCAAGGATTGCAGTTATAATAACCTTCAGGACATCTTTTTTCATTGTGTCAGGACTGAGTGTCAGTAATGTCATGTACGGATATGTTCTTGCGTGCTCATCGGTATCCCGGATCTTGGTCATAATTACTTCTCGAACGATAGCGGTTGCGTTATTTTCATGTAGTTTTACTAATACCCGGCATGCACCATTATATATGCATGGGTCTTCATGTTTGAGAGCATTGTGTAGTGCATGTACAAGTTGGGTTTTTACTGAAATTTGAGTCGATTCTGTTGATGTTGTACACATATTTGGTTCCATGTTTGAGTTATTTAATTGGGAACCACTGGCCATCGTGTTAATGAACTGTGGGGATGGTGAGATTCTAGCTATTTGACAAAGTGTTTCGCAAGGTTTGTTCCTGTTATTTGAGTCAGTATAAAATATTGAACTGAGTAATGCACTAATCACTTCAGAGTTTATTATTTTTATTCCTATTTTTTCGATGGCGTCACATGCACTATCTCTTACCGATGAAGATTTATCACGAATTGCAATCACTAGCGCTTTCTTCATGTCATCGGTGGCTGCTCTTTCACCCATGTTTCCCATAACTTTCCATGCACTACTTCGTGTAAATTCTGCTTTATCAGCAACTGCAGTCGTTAGGGCTTTGATCACAATGTCGATTGGTAATTTTTCACTTAGTTTCATTATAGCTTTACATGCACTGCGTCTGATGTCTTGGTTCTGATTATCGAATGCACTTAATAACTGTTGCAAAATTTCGTTCTCGAGCTCCAGACTTTGCAAACTTGAAATAAATTGTATGGTATTCTGTCGTATTTGTTCTGACTCATCTTTCAGGAGCTCGATAAGACGATCTTTTATTTTAGTTTCGTTCAATAGTGTAATGCTTCTTGCTAAGGACTGCTGCAGACTGTAATAAACTATTTTATAACCTTTGCCCACAGCATATCGGATCCATCTGGTTATCTTCTCTATCAAATCTTCATGGTGTGGAAGGGTTGTGTTGCTTTGTGCTTCCTCCATGCATGAAATCACAATTTCTATGTGTCTTATGCCAACTTGATCTAATGGCTCTCCTAAAATGGTGTCCCAGAATGTCGTGTTATTGCTGTTCGTGAGAAGTCCGGATGCGAAGCTCAGCATTAATCCAAAACGTCGGTTATATTTATGATCATGGATAAAATTGATCATTTTTTGATGAAGTTCACGATCATTGAAAGCGCTAACCAAGTATCGTGCTGCAAAATATTCTTGGAAACTAAGATGAACAAAGTAATAGTCTCGGCATACTGCAACTCGTGTTCCGGTACCATTTTGAGTAGATGATTTTAGTATTCCAATATTAAGTAAATGTGGATGATCGATTAAGAAGCATTGGCTCTCAGCTTCAGCTTTTTCTTGTATTTTTGGACCTAGAAGAATAACGTTACTTTTCATTCCATGAAAAGCCAAACATTCTAGGAATGCCAATTCATTCTTGCAAGCTTCGTGAACGTTGCTTCTACGCATTAGATTAATTTTTTGTATTGGAGTGTCCTTTTGCTTCTCCAAATATCGACGACAAACCCATTCGACCAATTCATCATAGAGCGTCGTCATCGTCGTTGTTTTTGTTTCTGACCAATCAGTGTTACTCCAAACACTGCAAATGAGTTCCAGATTGATTGGAATGTGTGCAATACCCCATATCCTGGGATTCAGTTTCAGAAAGCTTAGTAATTTATCATGTTTGGGTGATGAATTTTGTGATTCACTTCCAAATTGATCGAAGAATTGCTTTACATACTTAGTGATATTTTCGTCTGTGAAGCCTGTGATTTCCATTCGCACAGGATACGATAAAGTATTCATATATGGACGAGATGTAACGATATGATGTGGAGTTTTGAGTAACTGTTCTAATAAATGTTGCAAATGTGGAGGGACGTTTTGCGCTATTTCATCATAACCATCTAGTAACCACAGGATGCGACTTTTGCTAAATTGTTGTTTCAGAACCTTTTTATCTTCTTCTGATAGGAATGAATAAGAAAAATATTCCTTTTCCACGATATCAATAGGTGAATAAGTGGTACCAGATGGATAGCGATTTGCTGTTAAAGAACGTAGTGGAAAGAGAACTACTAGCTCATATTCTGGCCAAATTGCACCAGCTGCCCATTTATAAGCAGCATATCGACAAAATGTTGATTTTCCAATGCCAGCTCTACCAAACACCAGCACTTGTCTCGTTTGATCATTGCATGTTTTGAAAATATCTTTGACATCAATTGCAGTCTTACTTCCATAAATCTGTTCGAATGTCTCTATAACTGCATCGATATTCTGAGTATCTCCAAGCTTCTTTTCTTTTTCTTCGTGTTCTTTGGTTTCTACTATGGCCAAATTGATGTAACTCTTTTCAATCGAATAAGATATGGATGGGTTCATGAGTCGTTCAATACGACTATTTCGCTTATATTCATATTTAATCAGTTCAAATAGATAACTTGGGTCGCCGATTGGTTTCGATCGTGGGTGTTGTTTAATCGAAGATTCGCTTTTTATTTGAGAAATTAGATCTAACACACTATCATCAACACTTGATTCACACTTATCGTGAAAGTCTATACACTTGAGTCCTCTAGTTATTGTGTCCAACCAGCCAGATGGGGTCCAAACTTGTTTATCTATGAGCATACATGGTATTATTGGTTTGTGTCGTTTGTGTGCATACTGCAATTCGGATTTACAAATCTCAGATTTCTGATAATCTAGGGTCATGAAACAACAGACGAATGCAGCCTTTTCTACCCCTTCAGCCAAGCTGGAAAAAGAACAGTGCAATAGCAATATTTAGAGAAAGTATAGTCACTTTTTATAGTTCATACCTTCTGTGGATGTTGTCTCTCGCATCTCCTTCGTCACACCAAACTGGGATGTTGTATTCTTGCAGACCGCGATGAACTTGGGATATTATATCTTTGCTGCTCGAATTATAAGACAGCATGACATGCTGTCCTGGTAGGATCGTACCACTAAAAGATGTTAGTACAGTGCAAAACAAATAGGTGAAAGATAAGAAGGATGAAAACTTTAATACAATAGCAAGCAATAGGGAAAAACTGTATTTTCGACGTTCCCAAATCGTATGAAAGAAAATATGTGGTCTGGAATATTTATTCTTTGAAGCCACATGTTCAATAATGGCAAAAACATATTGACTCTATCTATTCGGTACTTGGAAATTTGGATCCTTTCAATCACACTCACGACCACAAATGATTGAAGAGGTTCTTTCATGTTCCCGGAGGAACTGCTACGTTATTAAGAAGCGAAGTAAAGCAAAATTTGCTAACGATAGCATATAGTCAGGAGAAAATTATCTCCAATATGCAAACATCTAACATTGCGATCATTTCACTAATTTTCGATCTGGACTCATGAAGAAGACAAGAAGCATAACAAAATATGTCCAAGCGAAAATTTAACAAGATTACGAATAATGAAAAACAATGTCGATGGGTACTTCGTATTGTCTAGCTGAAGAAGCAAAACTGTCCTCATTAACGACACACCGATATTTTCTGTTTCTTGCACATTTTTCGATACTTCAGAAAGTCTGACAATTAAAGAGGATCGCTACTACCATCTAAGACATCAGAATTCTATCGAGTAAATGACACTATCTCCCCAATACTCTGTTTTGAAATTACTGAATTAAAGGTTTTTTAAGCAGAATTTGAAGCTCCAAGTTTGAACACGACTAGCTTGAGCATGGCAAGGTTTAACCTTGGTAGGATAATTTGAGAATGTCACAATTAGACGTGCACTCAACTCAATCGGGTCATTTTACCTGCATGAAGAACAATATTTTTATCTGTTGAATCGCAGGACACAACATTTTTTGTGCCAATAAAGAATTAAATTAGTGAAACGAGACCACCATTTTCCAGAAGAGAGATTTTGGTATCGTTCTTAGAATAAGTACCAGAGTCAGTAGAAAAATTCAAATCCAATGTGTTTAGGTTGAGAGGGTGTTCGGTTTCTTTAAATATCATATTTAGCGAAGAACCCCGTTTGATCATTATCTATTTAGTTGTCAAGGACAGACTTCCTTCGATATTAATGACGTGACACTTTATTGATATAGTTCATAATCATTCGGATAAGTTTGAAATACTCAAACTCTGTTATTGAGTTTAGGTGCATGTCTAGTCACACCCGATGTTATCTACATTAGCTAATCAACTGGCACAAACTTTACAGTAAAATTTATTTGTTCAACTCTTATCGAAATGAGATATATAGCTATTGCCAGGCTGCCATTGTGTGTCCACTTCGTTTTCTTACATTCACATGTTAACAACTGCTTTTCGCAGTACTAACATGACTTGTGATTGCCCTGTTTGATTATCATAAATTTTGGAACAAGGAGTCGTTGTATTTTGTAAGGACTGTAAACTTTTAGAAAGTAGCGTGTTTGAGTGATCAGTGAATTAAGTTTAACTACTGATCTATTACAGATTGTTTTTCAGTTATGAAATGGATCACAGCTACGATCTGATGTTATTGTATAAGGACTGTCTTCCGATTATGTTGACATCTTATTTGATAACTAATGATACCTTTTTGTAGCATTGTAAATAATTCATGTGATAGAAATATTTTTCATGCAACCGCAAAAAGTTTGAAATGCATGACAATAGTATCTTATTTGATTCACTATGGCCCAAATATTTCCTGCTCCAATAAGAGAAGTTGAGCTCGTGTGGTTATCTAATGAATTTCTGTTCACTCTACCTTTAGCTCCTTTCACCGTAAGGAAGAAAGTATCACGAAAATATTTTTGCCTACCGAAGTCCAGCTTTGTATGAATAATTTTATTTGCATGGACTTCAGAAACCTATTATTCATTAATAGATGCAAGACGAAAAGCTATAGTAAATAATCTTCTATGGGAGAGCTAACTTAATCTATAAAATGGGATATGAGCTAGAAGATACATTTTTATCGTGACAACGAAAGATCTCGTTATTCGGATGCCTTGTTCAGCACCGCTGGGAGTTTCGAAAGTGATGGAACTGCCGAAAGATTTTTCAACAACATGTAAACAGAGGAACATTTGAAAAGTGAAAGAAATGAAACCAATTGTGTAAAGAAAGACGGTAAAAAATGATAGTGGAGTTCAGTATAGTTGGATGTGTTATTTCAAAACACGCTGAAGAAAAAACGTCATATTGTATGTTCCTGTAGTTCTGCTAGTACAGATGGTATCGATCGAAAATTCTCATTATTTTCAAATAAAATGCTAACATTCTAAAACCCGATTTTTGTCAAATTCTTGCTTTATAGTTTCAATTAATATGGATTGGTTTATTCCTACATTAGGTCATAGACTAACATGTTCAGGAAAGTTTATCGCTGATGCATTACATCCTTAGACTTTGAAGCAACTTTCACATGGACTTACCATTCTTCCAAATGTACGATGGAACCATCACTAAATTCAGACGACGTGGCCTTGACGCGCAAGCAAGTACCAGGCATAAGAATGACTTCTTCTTCATCTTGTTTTGCTGAGTATTTAGTGATATCTTTGCCATTAATAGCCTCAATACAAAACAGAGTGCCCTTGCCAGCAGCAAAAAAACCAGCAACAGTAAGTTTCGATGAACATGAATTCATACTCCACCAAGTATGTACATCATCTTGAATGAAATCAGCGCCAATATTTTTGATAAATCCTCGCCAAACCGTAGTCGGGCGCGACGGTAATTTTGCTACAGCAGTAATAAACAATTTTAAGAAGGCGAACCATGGTTTCAGTACATTTCGATTTTCGGCTCGAAATGCTTTGTTGAGAGCGGGATAGAAAGGTGTATCCATGGTGTAAAGATAGATTGCTGCTGATTCGTTTATTGTCAGTGTAGTATTTTGTCTGCAGTGTTCTGTAGCTTTCTTAGCATAATCCTTGGCATGAGGGACAAATTTAACGATACTTTCTACAGCTTCCTCTAATGACATTACTGACCCTTCTTGGTAGCCGGTGATTGGAGTGTAGTTCGCTTGTTGGAGCTCTAAGATATCAGTGTTCACAAAACGATTGCTCGTCGTCGCCATAGTTTGATGTACTGACGGATGACTCCCTTCCTATAATGAGCAAAGTCAGTAAACCACAGTATGAGAAAACAGTTTGATTACGATATTCTATCTTCTTCCTTATTTGCCTCACAAATATTTTAATTAGAATTAATTTCTCCCATCTTTCAGTCTAGGAACAAGTGAATCAGTATTCAATGAACATTACTTGTCTAAGAGCATCACCAAGTGCTGAATCCTTATGACAAATATGACAGTCGGTTTTCTTTCTCGTGCTCAAACGTTCTTGGGCACAACTACGATGAAAGACATGATGGCAGCTGGTCATTGCCAAATGTTCTTTCGGATACCAGGCTTCCTCGCATATAGTGCAAATTTTGTTTGTCGTAGTAGGTTCTCGACGAAGAGCTTCGTCAAGTGCCGAATTTTTATGACAGATATGACAGTCAGTTTTTTTTCTTTTATCTATACGCTTTTGAGCACAAGCACGATGAAATGTATGCAAACATTCCGTGATCACCATGTCATCTTCAGCGTTGAAATTGCTCTCACATATTGAGCATTCGTCTTTGTTCGATGAAGACATATTTCAATCTGAAAATAAGAGATGCGTTCGCCTTAATCCCATGTAGGTGTATCATGATCTCACTTTATGAAACGTAAAAAAAGGAAAATAACTAACTCTTAAGATTCAAGAAATGAATCATTAGCCCTCGAACAGTTTATTAAAGCAGTACAAAGCAGTTTTCCATTCACTAGCTGCAGGGTTAGTCAATTAATGGATTTTTGACAATAAAAAATAGACTTCTGACATTTATACTAGTGTCCAATAATCATTCCAGTTTCATTGAAAGTATTTAATTATGAGTCAATATTCTTACTGTTAAAGATTCTTCATCAGAAATTTAACATTCTACTATTCAAAACTTTTTCGAGAAAAATCTTTCGTTTGTTCTTCAATCATTTAATGGCGGGTTTAGGATAGTTGCTTGCTGCAAAGTTGCGCGCGGACAGTTGCTCCTCGGACATTTGATCTCTAGACAGGTACTCGCTGGACATTTGATCTCTAGACAGTTACTCGCTGGACAGTTGCTTGCAAGACTACTTTGAAGTGGATGTATGAATAAGTCACAAAAATGATCCTCTAGAAGGACAATGAGAAGTAAAAATAAGTGAGACCTGAAAATTTTCTTTATGGACAAGAAATGCTTGATGTATTTTAATTAATTCCTGAAGTCTCTCTGTGAATTTTGCACCATATCATAAAGCCGTTTGCTCAAAAACTCGTTTTATTTACTTTGATGGTTCGGGACCTGCTATAAAGGAACAGATGAGGCTATGTAGGTGAAAATCTTCTCTGCACTTTTCTTCGGTCATCTACCCTCCCCTTAATTAGAGTCCTTCCTAACATCGAATATTGGAACCCAACAAGTCCTCCTCTAGGCAAGAGAGTGTGAACGACCCCCATGTATTATCGATTCAGAGCGCGTATCACACATTCTGGCACCAAAATACGCACCAAATCGAATTAACTATAGAAGATAGTCACTGAAGTTAATGTGCATGATGACGAACTTATCAAGTTTTAAAATAGCTGATAGAGGACGTTGCTACTTAATGTCATTAAGTAGACAAATGATTCACGAGCAAGTATTCAATACGTTCATACGATGTACCTCTTCTCAACTTGCTTCTCCTCAGAGTATGAACACAAACTAACACTTTCTCCTCCGTGTTGCTTTAGTGAGTGTTGATGGAATGCAACGCGAAGGACAATGTCTTGCTGTAAGTTGAAGTGGATTTTCAGAAGTTCGCTCGTGACTATCATATTTTCCAATAATCTCTCGAGTTAGCTCAGGTTCATATGCAATCAAATGAAGATTGACGTTTATTTTCAGTTTATATAAAACGTATGCATTATAAATTATAAGATCTATCGAATGAAAGATGAACTTTTTGAACCATTTTTCTGGCTAATGAATGCACTCTGAGAAGTTTATTTGCTTACTAGAACTATTAACTAATTCTTTTTTCTTTTTGTATTCTTTAACGCAAAGAGGTTCTATTGACCTTTTGTGTGGAAAAATGCATACCATATTATTCATTAAATGCGATCAATTGATCAGAATATTTCATACACTTCTAATGCTTGAACGATGTTTGTATTACAAGATATCTCTTTGAGAGCTACGGTTCTTTCTCGAGAAATGTTACGACACGATGCATGTGGGAACTCATTAAATAATATGCTGATTACTTGAACTATTAAGGAAGAACCCATAATTATTAGTAATTATAAACAACCTTAAACGCACATATATCCTAAATTCAAATGTTCATGCAGTTTATACCATTAAATAACTACAATACCATGTTTTTTAGAAGTATTTAGTGTGCAAAATTCAAGAACACACATGTGCGTTGCCTGAATGTTGAGAGTTAAGTTATTTGAAGTTATTTAGACGAGTAATTTTTATTTAATAGTGATTTATGACAAAGTGACTCTCTTCTTGTTACTGAGATTCAACTGCAGAATTTTTTCGGAAAAGTAAATGTACTCAGAATGTCGAGCGCTAGATTTCTTACATCTGTCTCTAGATTCAGATTCATCACCTTCGCAGGTCGTCCATCAACCTATATGGAATTCAGTCGAAACCTCATTCTATGCCGCCTATAATCCAAAATATTCATCCAAAGACTTCTCACATCTGATCCCAGATTCTGACTCTTTACTATCGATCTCTTTCGAACTATCTGATGTAACACCCAATAGTGAATGCGTTTTGCATTTTCATAGTGACTCCGGATGATTCAACTTTTCAAGTTCGCCAACGTCCGAAAAGATAAAATTCATCTAAACTACACATGAGTCTTACATATAAATGTGAGGGAAGAATGGGAATCAATTTCGAAAGGACTAGAGTATCAGCCGTTTTACTTGGAATCACTTGTTTTTAGCTGAATTCAAGAACTGATCCAAGCTTTTCCCTATCGTGAATCTTTTGGTCTTTCTTTCCTAATCGAATCAGTACTTCAGCAGCTACAGAAAAGATATTGGGGTGTGATAGCCGATAATCTTCTTTACTAATTTGGCCAAAAAGAAGCGGAAACAGCAATTTCTTTAGAACAAACGAAACAAAAAGTTTAGAACTTGATGACTCTATCAGTTGTGAGTAGCCACATTGTTTATGCTATGAATTGTTATCACTGCTAACAACTTCTAGAAAAGATGGAAGACTTAGACTGGATACAATCGAATTGCAAGGTTTCTACAAGCTTTGTAAAAATATTTTACCGGGAGTAACACTGATTTTAAATACAGTTAATAACAGATTTTATATCAAGTGAAAGCGTGTCAAAAATTGAATTTATCGATATAAAACGATAAGGGTTCTGCCAATCTTTGTATATTAAACATAACAATTTTCTACAAATTTCCGCAGTATTACCCCGTGAAAAAATCACTATTTTGAATCGGATTTAGATTGAATTAGCTCATGAAAGTAATTTTTATCATACTGAAATAGCGAAAATTTCTAGAAAATTGTTATGTTTGAAATAAAAAGATTGGTAAAACCATTATTGTTAAATACCGATAGATCCCATATTTAACACACTGTCATTTGATATAAAACTTGTCATCGATTCTATTAAAAAATACAACATTAGCACCGTAGAAAACCATTTTTATGCATCCTGTTTCTAGAGACTTGTTATGTTTGATTTCAAAAATGTTAAATCTTTACTATTTAATACTGATCAATCCCATTTTTGGCATGCTTTCATTTGGTATAAAATTTGTTATTGACTTTATTTAAGATCATAACTTCATCACCCTGGAAAAATATTTTTAGACATCTTGTGCAGGTAGGAGTGTTACTTAATATTACTTTATAAAATAAAGATAAAGATAATCGTTATATTTAAAAAATAAAGATAAATAAAATCTTTATATATAGAAGAAAAAGATAATAATCTTTATATTTATAAAATTAATAATAATGAACATTGATTTCCATGAAATCTAATATTTTGTCATCTCTAGATAGCTCTCAAATAAATGATCGCATCATAGATGCAAAAAAAGATATATGCAACATTATTTGCATAAATCTTTTCATTTATCATCCTTTGTTAAATAATACTTCATACTAAAGCGTTGTTATTCGTACGAAAGAACTCTGATCAACATATCCTGTTGTTATATTAGGCATTTACTTATTTATCTATCATAGAAAAACATTTTTCTTTATTCTTTATTATTGATAAAAATAAAAATAAAGTAACACCCCTATGTACAAGCAGCTATTTTTAAAATTCAAATAACTAAAATAATAAACCCTTTAGAAAAGATATAAATAATATAAAATAATTTTTACATTATTTTTCTTTCTTTATAGAAGTTTCTACCAATAATTTTATATAAATGGTGAAGATAGACTGAAAAATTCGTCATAGTCAAGCAAATATGGTCCTATAGGAACAGCTGATGAAATATCAGGAAAAATCAAGAAAATCAGAATGTCTCGAAGAAGTCAAGAAACAGGTAGAAAAGTAGTATGGCCGCGAGATTTAATATCAATTATTTGGGAAGATATCATCGTTAGAGTACACATCGACTATATTTTGAAAGAATTTATTCTTACAAAACGCATTTTCTATTTAGATACAGATGACGATTGTGTGACGAAAGACATTAAACATCATGAACACTTAGGTTAGCAAAGAAATACAATATCCTTTTTCTACGTTGAAACTTACTTTTCTCGTGCTACGTCCGTCTAGCACGTGCTCCGTGTAATAAAAACATTGAAAGTAATTGCTTCTTGCTTACACAAAATAGCAACCATTTTTTTTTCTTCCTCACCATTCGTCGGTAAATGTCGCTTGATTATTACTGAAGCATGAATAATGACTATCGATTACATCAGTTGAAGATGTCCCTGAAAAATAGATATCGCACCATTTCCCATGGGATATTGCTATCACTGCCAATTTTTGGGATATCGCTTCTTGATATATAATATTGAATTACTAACATAGTCAGCACTCGCACGAACTGGGAGAGTGTGTGTACATTCCCTCAATAATTGGAGATTTTTCGTTTTTTTGAGCGACGGAAGCAGATTTGGAACGAATTTTGTGTTTTTTTAAAGAAATTTTGCTCGAAATACTCTTTTACGCCCCTTCAAATTTTACATTCTTTCAAAACCCGCTATACCCCCTCCCCGCCAATCTTAGACCTTTCGCGCGGGTACTGAACATGGTATCACATAGCTGTAATGGGATATCGTCTTTTTCTATAGGATATCGAAGCGACATAGGAGATCGTTATTTCTCATAGGACATTGCCTTCGATCATATGGGACATCGCTACACGTCGTATAGTATTTTTCTATCCAATGACGTAATCATCCACACCATGGAGATCACTGGTATCCAACGGGATATCATTTTTTCACGTAGAACATCGCTTTCTAATGATACAAGAATTCAGAGAATGATATTTCCAGTTTCCTATAGGATATTATTGTTTCTCACACGACACCGCCTTTCTTCATGTGGGATATGATTCTGTCCGTCACGAATACTGCTTCTCAATGACAGCCTTATCGACAATGAATATCTTTCATCTGCAATCGGATAACTTTCATTTTCATGCGGCATCATCCCTATCGATGTGCAACAATCGCTTCGAATGAGACGCCCATATAGAGATTCTTCTGTAGTTTTCTATAAAAATACGGTATGCTCGCTAGTATTTACTGGTGCGTCCTTCATAAATCGACATCCGATACAGTCAAGGGGGAAACAGCTAATTATTTGATTAGGGTAATTATCGGGCCTCTAACCAGCTGTTTCTTCCTTGGGTACAGCACTGCCATATTCTATAGAAATCAAAAATATCTCTAGCAGATATCTGATTTGACTCCTCGTCAATCTTCTACAGAGAAGCAAGATCTTTCACCGCAAATCCTTGTTGTTCTCTTATTGAATCGATATCTTATAAAGATGGGTCGTGTACAATAGAAAACTCGACCAACCTGTAAGCGATATTTGAAATATATCTCAATCAATGTCACTGATTTTATGAACATATATTACTAATTTCTCTGCGATCTCTCATAGAACAGGATGACATTCTATTGGAACTTTATCTTATCCTCTGATTGAATAAGTTTTCTATAGAGAAGAGTAGTATCCTATAGAATTGTAAGTGATATCCCACTCATATCCCTCGATATCCTATCAATATAAATGCCATATGTTTTTCAAATAAACAATGTTCCTTTGCTAATCTTTGCCATCCTTTTATTGAACCTATTTCTTTGAAAGGAAAGCAATGTTCTAGAGAAATGTGAGTGATATCCCATTCATATCCTGTCAATATAAAGGCCATGTTCTATTAAAATAGACGATGTCCTTTAAATAAACTTTACTCATCGTTTATCGAGGTGACCGATCAATTCATCGCATATATGTGTGAGAGTAAAAGAGACAACTATGAGAGCGAATTGGTCAATGCATAACACAAATTAAATTAATTTATTACTGACTATCTGCTCATCTAAGAATTCTCATGCAGAACCATCAGCTCTACTTGATTCAAAGAAATCAATTGTAAACAGAAAGAGAATTTTGGAGCAAGCATTAGAAAACTGATGTGGGGTAGCATAAAATTTCATTCATTTTTCTAATTGTGAATAACTACGATTACGCGCGAAATTTAAGATGAATAATTTATCAGAAAAACTTGCAGAGTGAGAATAAGACTTACTTTTATTATTATTCTTGAGATTTTCACTGTTCTTTTCCACCATCCAAGGAAAGGTAAATTACTTCTTAAAATCAATTCAACCATTCAGTAGCAACACACATCATACGATATCTTCTCTTATTTTTAAAAATGAAAGTTTAACATTTTACACTTTCATATCAAGCCAACGTCGTTTAGTCATAGTATAGTTTAAAAACTTTACACAAAACTTTTAAAATCAATAATACATTTCGTATAGCAAGTTTGTTTAATCGTGTAATTCAATTACCAATTCGCATCATACTTGTTTCTCTTATTCTCGTACATATGCAACATGCTGATTCCGACAAATTGACCGGCGACGCATTACAACGTGGAGAAGATCTATTACTTGCATATTAAATGGCGACAAAAATGTTATTGAGTAAATGCTTTGTAAACGTCTAATTATCATCAGAAAAAAATATAGTAGTTTACAAGAAATTCTCAATATAGTAAAGTAACTTTTAAATTCTGATTTTTTCACTGATGTGCTAGCAATATGTGGTGTGGTCGATGAGCACAAGGGTAGTATGTTAATTAGCAACTAGTATGAATCTAATTCTAAGCAAAATTTTCTGTATGTCAATTATGAAGTTACTGGATACCATTTGCATATACTGGATCTTATCAAATCTTTTTATCAAAACATCATTTTCAACATGTTTTGCGCGGATATAGTTACAAGTGATAATCTGTGCTCTCAAATTATTTTGTAAATAAGTCCAAGTGGCACAAACACTCTTATAATTAAATTCAATATGCCAAAAAGTCTATTCAGTAGAACAATATATGAGTTTAAAATATAATACTTGTATCATTTCTAAAGTTTATTGGACAACAACACAATAGTTGTATACTTTCTTTTTCCGGACATATCCTATTTTTATAAATTTTACTCTCGGTATCGTATTATCATGTATGAAGAAGATTTCTGCAAATTGCTACTTTCGAAAACTAGAAGAGAATATTTTTTTAAAGTATAATCTATATGTGCTAAAATTTGTTTGATATGCTCAGTAATATATTGTACTATATTTCACTTGAACAGAATTATGGTATCACAATAAAGTATTCAAATGCATTGATATTTTTCGAAAAGCATAAGGAAAAGAGTATACAATCTGTTATATAATAATCACGATAACTTATTCCATGTATATGGACACAACTGGTGATCAGAGCAGAACACATTATTCAAGTAACAAATCATCTATATTTTTAAAGCATTTTCCTAAAATACTACCATCAATTCTCATTCTTCCTGAACGATCAGATGACAGTTTTTGTTTAACTCAAATCACCAGAGTTATTTTCAATGACAAATTTATCGTTGACATAAATCCCACATTTATAACAATTACTAAGATAAAGTTTTTTTTTTGATTTTGGATGAAGTTTTCGGAACAGTTACTCACATTGATATTTAATGGTAAGCAATATTTATCAAACGATACCAGTAGCTGTCCTACATAGACAGTTGAAATCATTAATTTTAAAGTCTAAGAAAAATTAATTGACGATGTTTAAAGCAAATATATATATGCGAAAAATAACAGAACAACCATCATATACTCAAAAAGAGAAACAAAGAATTCGTAAAATTTCATCTGCATTCTATCTCTTCAAAGATACAAATAGCTTTCAAAGTGAGATATTGTATATTTATTAGAGAACTAGATCAACATACAAACGTTCAAACTATATAAATTCTTGATTTATAATAAGATTCTGGAAAAAGGAGAAATAACTATTTAGTTATTCAAATAAGTCATTTGAAAGAGTTGTAAAGCTTTTTGTACAAGTTCTTTATCTTCATCAAACGGTAATAAATCCATTGCTTCATTAAGTGATACAAATTTTACTTCAAAATTTTCATCAATCATTTGTGTACCTATTTCTCTTGGTACATCCTCATCTACTTGAGCAACATACCAAAAAATTAATTTTCGATTTGTTAAATCACCTTTAATAGGACGAATTGATATAAAAAATGGTTCACAAGCATTATTCATTTCACGTGGCATATCTTCTGCATATCCATCAATAGGTGTAGCACGTGTTTGCATTGTTAATGGCATAAGTGAACAATGATATCCTGTTTCTTCATATGTTTCACGTAAAGCTGCATCGGAAAGTGTTTCATTAATATTTTTTCTCCCTTTTGGTAATACCCATTCATTTCTTCCATCCAAAGAACATATAAGACAAATTTCATGTGTAGATTTTCGTATAAGAACAGTACCTGCACTTATTACAAATTGATATGAATGTAAATTTATTTTTTTTGTAGATATTATATTGGAATTAAATTGAATATTAATTTTTTCATTTTCTTTTATAATTGCATTGAATATATGATTAATTGAATCATTTAATGTAGATTCATCAGTATTAATAGTAAAATTAGCAATATTTTTTATTTTATTTAAAGGATGTTCAATATGTGTATTCAAAATCGTATCGACATGTATAATATAAAATTTATCACCTAAGAGATATTTAAGAGCTTTCGTTATTTCAAAAGAATGAAGATTTTCAATAATTTTAACTTTTATCCAATAATGTTGACGATAATAATGATCAAATTGTTTTAATAATTCATCTGCTTGTTTTTCTGCTGAAAGTTGATATGAATTATACCCAAGTGTATTTGATATTAATTCCATAAAATATTCAACTTTAAAATGAACACATTTTATACCGATTAATTGTAGCTTTTGATATATACCATCAGCTAATGAACTTGTTCCTGATTCAGATATTTCATTAAAATTAATTATTAATTCTAAATTTTGTAAAATTGTAGGAAAATTATTTTTAATTATAGGAAAACAATATTCATTAATAATTAAACGAATTTCATTTTGAATTTGAATAATAGATTTATTTGTAATATTAATTATATGTGTATAATTATTTTCATTTTCTTGAATTTCTATTTGTTTTTCTAATAAATTTTCATATATTTTATATGTTTCATTAGAATTAATTTCATGAATTAATGTTCTTTCGACAGAATCTTTAAGATTATGATCATGTTTGAGTAAAATACGAATATCTTCTAAAGGATTTTTTATTCCAAGTTTCTCCATAATTAAATTATAATTATTTTTTGCTTCTTTTAAATCACATTTATCCTTTAATGCAATAATAACAATACATATTGCTTCAAACATAATACTACCACGATCAAATACAATTAAATTAGTATTATCATTATTTGAAATATAATATCTTTTGTTAACATTACTCATGATAATATTAATACATTCTTCATGGGTAGTGTGTTCATAATACCATTCATTTAAATTATTTTTCGTAAAAATCTCGTTGATAAAATCATCATATCGTATTTGAATATTTTCAGGCATATATTTTAATTGTGTTGTTTTTCCAACATTATCAAGACCATTGAGAGAAATGGTAAAATTTTTTTCGTTCATTTGATTTTATATAATAAAGAATAATGTTTCACTTTAATAACGAAATTTACTGGCGATTATCTAGAAAAAAAAACAATCTGGTGTTTTAAAATAGAATTGATTTTATTCTGTATATTATATAGTCATAGTTAACATATTCATATTCTTATCATCATCGGTGAAAGAATATCTATTGCAGTTTATGTTGGAAATTATTTTTTCTTTTTTTTTTATTTGTGTCTTGAATAAATTTATTTATTCCTCAAAATTGATATTGTGATTAACGTTTGTGTGCCTTTTTTATTAAGTAACAATGGATATCGAATATCACGTAAATATAATTAAAATTTTTGAAACTAATCAAACTAACCTGCTATAAACTTCAATTATCATTGTGAAGACATATGAAATTAGAATTTCGAGAAAAATGACGAATATATATATGTCTAACATGAGCCATGATTATCAAAGGTTATTGGTTTTGCTATTCTTTCAATAGAAAACGCATAACCACCATTATCAAATTTAAAATAGTTAAATATCTATTGAAAGAATAGTAAAACCAATAGTCTTTTGTATTAATGACTCATGTTAGATATATATACTTCTCTTTCTTCTTGAAATTCTAATTCCATTTGTTCTGACAATAATAATTGAAGTTATCGAAACATCAACTTACTAATGAATTATTTTTTCTTTTTGTTATATTGAAGAAATATATAAATAATTATGGTACCCATTTAACTGCTAAGTATTTTATTCATATTTTAAATGAAATAATCATGCTTTCTAGGTAGAATATTAGAAAATGATAAGTAAATAAATAATTTTCTGACAGATTTAAATACACAGTTATTCTATTAAGAGAGGTTTAGGTATTTTCTGTGTTCGTCCTCTTTTTCGTTTTGCACCTAGAGGTATATGCTTTGCAGCTCCAGATGGTTTGCAAAATTTCAATCTAATTGCCATATCAATTACTTGATTACACATATATTCCTTAAAATAATTTGAACCACTATAAAAATTATTTCGAAAAGAAAGAAAGATTTCTCGAAACTGAATTTAATTTTCAAAAAAAAAATTCGCGGCACCATAATAATTTCCTAAACACTAAACAAATTTTTGGACACACATTGGTGTAGAGAATAAAACTGTAGACAGAAATATACATATGAGCATCTGTCTCAATAAGGATGAGGGTGGAAATACGAATACATGGAAAACACAGGTACGATGTTCGCTCTTAATACTCTTTGTAGCCTTTTGAAAGTAAATTTAGTTTTTTGAAAACTAATAAGAAGTATCAAATCGTCGTCAGATTCTGATGAAGTTTCATATTGTTGTATTTCTACGAAGTTTGCCAGTGCTGTAAGTTTCTAGTAACGGGTGACTGATCTATCTTTACTTTTCTAACGTTCACCCCTTTAAATATATAAATGTAAACAAGCTAGGAAAAAAGCGAATGATACATGGAAAGAAATATGATGACAGGAGGAAGATATCTGAATATTATCACAAGAAGAGAACATTTGAAAAATATCTTGATAAAGTAAAGGAAAGAATAAAAGATATATATATCACATCCATCATCTATATGCTAATAAGGTACAGGAAAAGAGGAGAAATCTTGTATTAGTCATATTTACTTGTCATGAATTTTTTTCACTTATCTAATTGGTTTTCACAATTCTAAACCCAATTTTTTAGTTTAATAATTAAATATTTTGCTTGTACATTAGTTATTAAACTTAATAAATTTTTTTTCTATTCAGAAATATTAATTTCACTTTACTTAGCAGAGAGATTTCATTCAATAATGATTAGCTGCTGTAAAATATTAATTCTTTTACATTATACATAATCATTGCTCGTGAACAAACACAGTTCTTTAATCAGACAATAATATTTATTGTCAATATCTTAAAAAGAATATTGCACATTCATTAATATTATTCTTAACATTCTTTAAAAAGTTTAAATTTACAGATTAAAAAATTTAGTGAAAAGAAATCACATGTAGATTTATATCACTATCATTATATGTATAGAAGAATATGAGATAAATATTTTTAGTTCAAAAAAAAATATAATAACATAATAGAAGAAAATCTATTATATAAGTAAAAATTTTTATTTCTGAATATTAAAATAGATTTATTTAGCAAAGCAGAAGTTTAAGGAAGAATAAACTAATTTCTGTCGTTTTTTGATCATTTCGTTGAATCAAAACAATCAGATAAAAATAACACGTTTAACACGTATTTTTTACTTTATAAGTATTCAATCCACGTGTAACAATATATTAGTTTAGACGTTTATTTTTCGTTCTTTCTTTTTTTCGACGATTAGTATTTACATTAGTAACAAAAATTATTCATGCAATATGAGTTTCATTGGGGAGTCAGTAGGAAAAATACTAAGGATTACATCCAATCATTAAATGTAGCAAAGCCTGACACGCATAAAGCTCATGATATCTTATTTTATTAACGTAAAAGTACAAGAATTAGTCAACGAGAGAAAAAAAAGAAAAGAAAGGAAGTACGTTTATATATAAATGAATACAATAATATATATGTATACAAAGTTAAAAGAAAGAAAGAAGAAAATTACAAGTAGGTAAAATATTTATGTTGAAGTATTGCTATTAACAACTATTTCATATCTTAGCATTTTTTAAAATACAGACTCGTCTAACGAATTAAATAGAAATGGATGGTCAAAAAAATAACAAATCTCCTGGATCGAATGCCAAAGTAATCTTCCAAACAATGCTTATGAGCGATCTGCATTTGGAATTTGACAACGTAGTTCCTCCGGAGTTTCCAGTAGTCGCTCCAATCTTGATATTGGCTGGAGACATTGGAAGACCTGATATACCATCTCTACAAAAATTCTTACTTGCTCAATGTCAAAGATTCGAACATATATTTTATGTCGCGGGAAACCATTGTTTCTATGGAGGAGTATATGAAAACCGTCTTCAACAACTTCAAGGTCTTGATAAGCTTGATTATCGTATTCACTTTTTACAAAATAAAAGCTATCTTCTTCCCAATAATGTGCGTATACTTGGTACTATTCTATGGTCTCATGTTCCTGAACAAACAGCTTTGACAATTGGTGAACGTCTCAATGATTATCGTTACATTTGGACCAAGGTCAACAAGAAAGAAGAAGACCATATAATCACAACAAACCGTCGAATCACAGTAAATGATACGAACAAGTGGCATGCTCAACAGCATGCATGGTTACTGGAAGAAATTCAAAAAGCCCGTGAAAATCAAGAACATGTCGTTATTATCACTCATCATGCACCTTCTCGTCGTGATACTTGTTCAATAGAAGATGAAGAAGCTAGTTTAGAAGATGCATTTGTCAACGATCATGATGCAGATTGTGTCGATCCTGTTCGTTTGTGGGTGTATGGACATACCCATCGATCGACTGATCTAATTGTGAATTCTACGAGAGTAGTAAGCAATCAACGTGGATATGTCCGTGAAAATTGTGGATTTCGACCGAATATGAGAATTACATTGTATGATGATGGAACTGTTAATGTAACTGATCCGGTTTCCTCTGATTCTTGATTTTATTGTTTTTGAATTCATGATTATTATAGAACATTTGACTTGATTACAGATCATGAAGTAACACGATTTACACCACACTCTAGAAAAAATTTTAAACGTCAGTGAATGAAGTTAGATGGAAACATGTGAGAAAAGATAATAACACAAATAACGCGTTGATCATTGGGTCTTGTTTGTCTCAAACGTAAATTGTGATAGTTTTTGAATTGTTTTTATCATAGTTGATCACTTACTGAAAACATCAAATATTTCTTTGGAAATTTCCTGCACAATACTCTCTCATGTAAAGTTGTTAAAATAGCTCTTCATCACTTCTATAGTATGCTTCTGTGAAGAGATTTTAAATAATAGTAATATTTTGTAGAATTCACATATTTCACGAAGGAAAGTAGAAAATGCAAGTTTTAAGAAAGTCTCTGACTCTTCTGTTTCTACTTATAAACATTTCTACACTGCAGACAGGTTCTAGAACAAAAGCCTCTTCATCACATTGTATAGGACTAAAAAGGAACCAAAATGAAATTAAGTTTCCATATCAATATGAATATTTTGTATAACGTTAAATATTTTTTTTCAGAAGATGCACCGTGAAATTATTGATAACGATTCAAATCAAAGAGTCTCTCAACTTGTGATAGTGGTTTTGAGAAAACGAAATTTATAAGAATATAGCATGCTGTCACTTCACATTCGTCAGAATTTATTTTCTTCTCCATATCTATAAAAAATTTTAACGCTCTATTAGAATATCTCTTAGTTTATATAAAGTATGTGATTTTCACACTTCAGTTCCAAAGAAGCTGTATTGATAGGCCTTTCCGAATAAAGATACTATGAATGAGTGGTTAAATTGTTTGGGACGTATTAACAGAATACTATGTTCGAACTTCAACGCCGTCATACATCTTGGATCATCCATACGATAGAATATTGACCCCACTATGATATATACTGATCTTTGCAGCTAGTATGTACTTCTTCAATATACCTGGAAAAACTCAAGGAAGTATAAGAACTCTACGTCAGATTGGCCTTCTTTTCAGAGCTACAGCTACTAATAGTTGAAGGAAAACTATGCGACTTTCGCAACTCTTTTCAGACACCACATTATATCGCAAAGTAGCCGAAACACAAGATATTCCTCTCTAAACGTCTATCAAGGCAATCAGCAATAAAACAAGAACAAGCAAAAACATCTGAATAGCAGTTTATATTAAGTTGCTCATATTATTTCATGTTTAGAAACTATTAACAATAAAATTTGTTGGAAGGTTTTTGGATTCGAGAAATCTGAAGCTATGACCTATTTGTCAAAATTTTCAGAATTATTTTAGAAAACTAGTAAGGATTCGATTCCCTCAGTGGTGTTTAGAAAAACAATCATTCTCAGTTCAAGCAATTTAAGCTAAAACTATCCGTGTAAAAGAAATTCAGCAAATAGAAAAAGAGTGTGAGATAGAACAAACGAAGCCTTAAAAAGCTCCGCATCTTCGCTAAAACCATGAGTAATTCTAACGATATATGATTTGATGGCTACATTCTACAAGTCCACTCAAAATACTTGTCTAGAATCATCTATTAATCAACTGAAATAACCTGTGGTCTCAAAGACAACTATTAATTATTTTATTTGTACTTTGGTCATTCTCAGACAATTGTCACACAATAAGTGCATGTTTTTATTGTTCTAAGTAACGCCTTTCTGAAACTTTCGTTACACACTAAAGTTACATTTTATTTTAACGATCATATACTTCGAAACATTTCTCGATTTATTTTGATTACATTTTAGATCAAGTTAATTTTATCTTTAACAAAGCAATATGATTCAGTTTGATTTGAAGAAAATATATGTAGATACGAGATGACACAATATTCATTAAAACAACGATTGATTTTAGGAAGTAACTGAAAACATGACTTTCCTATGTATTAAGTAGAGTGCTGCAATTTCGTAAACGATAGAACTGAAAGTTTTTTATTTCTCTTACCTGAAACCTGAAATAGAATTCAAAATCATTAGAATCGCAAATTTATAACTGGAATCTAGAATGCTGCTTATTTTTCAGATAATCTGAAGTCTGATAGACCAACTTTATTTTTGTCAGTTGGAAAAGAAGTGAGAAAAATACATAAAATTGCAATTAATCTCTGTAAAAGTGTCTACCATTATGAATAAATCATTTTTGTAGAATAGATATGATTGGAAAGTCTAATATGTTCTCTCATAACCATAATAACATTTAGGTATGCCTTTCTTAAATTAAGAATTTTGTTACCAGTGAAGACTTCGCAACTGGAAACGTCGATTATTTTGATCGCCGCTCAGCAATACATCTTCTAAAATTCAGTCAAGCTTTATAAAAAATTATTTACAAACACTACTAACCATCAGTGTTTTCCAAATCTGAGTATGAGCGCAGATGAAAAAAGACGAAATCATCGACACACTCAGATACGTATCAATATAGTCTTTTGATTATTTAAAACGTCAAAATAAAATATCCGAATGTGCATGTATTGTTGTATATGATAATAAATTTTTCTGAATCATTATAACTTCAAATCATATTCAAATGATTTTTGTTCTACATGTATGTTTGTTCCTGGCTTCTTCCATTCGTTCTGTGCGTGTTCTACCGTTGTCATGTGCCGTCTCGTTGAATAGAATACATATCGGACGAAAGTTTTTAAAAACGAAAAAAAAAAGGCAAAAGACACAGAACGGAAGAAAAACAATTTGCCATGTTGGAAAAAAATCGAGTCATATGAAATAAAAAACAGAAAAAAGCGTACGACGCAAAAAAGAATCGTTATCAGTAGTAAACGTTTTAGTTGTAATTACGTGACTTTGGTGAGTAAATTATTAGGAAGATTCAAAAATGTAAAGAAACTATTTTGAATGCTATAAAAGATATTCCAGAAGTTTTGTTACAATTTTCGAATTCACTTTTCTCGCATTCAACATAAGCAAACTTCTTGACACTTTGACGATTTCTTGTACTTATCAAGTATTGCATAACTACAAAGTTTGAGGTTTGTAACTCTTACTATAATTTGCAAAAAATTTTTTATTACACCTAATACGGTGTGAAGTAATATTATTATGTAAATTTTTCATTTTGACTACGATAGAAACCATTATCATAAGTTAATAGAGAGTTTCAAGAAGTTTGCTTTTGTTAAATGCGAGAACAATAAATTTCAAAATTACAATAGAATTTCTGGAATACTCTTTAAACTTAGTAAAAAAATAGACATGTTTCAGCAGTAACCAATATCTTCAAGGCAGAATATATTATAATTTAATAGAGAAATTTACGAAAATGAATAGAAAACAGTAAGTAATATGAACATCGGCTAACTATCGATGTCGATGAAAAATTAATGAGAGGTGAATTTTTTATTTTTCTCATATATTTTTGAACTTATCAATCCTCTCAATCCTATGGAATTATTTATTAAGTTTTGTTCTTAAATAGACAAGAAATCAAAATCAATATAACATATATGATGAATTTGTTGACTAATCATTTACATACCTATGAGAAGTTTTCAAAAAGCGAATAAACAAATTTCAGCATTGTGCCAGTATTGATGTCATTCCTTTGTGTTCATATTTCTCCCTCCGTTCTCTCACATATAAGCATGCTATATAAGCAGTCTGAATATTCTGGATATGTGAAGTATATAAATAAACATCATTACTGAGGGTGACAGTAAGCTGCTCAATCCAGTTTATCGTTTTCAAGAACATATAGTCTTACTTCGAAGTCATTGTGACATTTCGATCTTTGCACGGATTTCTTATGACAGTCATGAAAACCTCATGACCACAGCAAAGTTCATAAAATTGATTTCAAACAATGTCAGACGATACAACAATTTGCATGGAATAAGAGCTGATAGCTTCAAATGGCATGATAATTCTTAACAGTCAGAAAACATGGAGTAACTATTAGTAGTCGCATCAGTAAATAATACTTTTTATTATGATATCTACTTACTTTCTCTTGTGAAAATAAATTTGAACTTTTTGGACTTTGAAAATAGGTATACAAATCGCTTTGCTAACTCTGTGTGTGTATGATCACGTTTGTGGGTAGAACTAGAAACAGATACATTCACACTGACGCTTACATCTCGTATGTTGAATTTTAGATTTTGTTTCGTAATTCTGTCGACCAATAGACACAAATGACACTTGAAAAGCAAATACAAGAGGTATGTGATTAGTCATAGTTAATCTCTCTTTACAAAAGAATTTATCAAAATGTGACAAATTTCTCAAGGAATTCAAAAGATATTTGCGAATGTTGCGCCCACACAACAATTAAAGTTCGTCTATAAACATTTCATCTATCGTAGGTTAGCGCCGCTATTGATGAAATCAAACGCCTGATCGACTATTGCACTCACCCTCGCATAAAAAAAAATCTAGAACTTCAACAGAGTGAATTTGAAAAGGAATTAAACCAACTTCAAGAGAAACTAAAGAAACAGCACCTACAACAACAGCAGGCTGCTGCTCAAACAGAAGAAAAGACAGCCAGTGCCAATACCATACCAACCGCTACTCGATCATTTACAAAAGATATATCAGTCTATGGTAAGACAACAGTAGCATCACGATTTCTCTCTATATTCTACTACTGGTTATAGCATGGGATCAAACTGATAAATTTGTCAAGATCTATGTTCAAAATCTAGACGGTGTCGGTAGTTTACCGGAAAGTCAGATTCAGTGTTCCTTCGAAAAACGGTAAGAATTGATGGTCATATCTTGCTCAAATTTTTATTATTTGAAATTGCACTATCGTAGTGGTTTTCATCTACAAATTCAAAATTTAAAAAATATCAACTATTCCTTAAAAAGAACCGGTCTTCTGCATGACATTCAACCGGATCAATCGACCTTCAAAGTTTGTTTCTAATATCGAATTATCTTTTGATTTTCCTCTAAATTTTTTGTGTATCTAGGTCAAAAAAGATATGATCATTCTATCTTTACGAAAAGTTGACTCGAAAATTTGGGAATGCTTTTTACAGGACGAAAAGAAAACACCTATGAAGTAAGTGAAGTCTGTTTAATTCTGTCAGTTTTCTTATTGACTAATAAACTTCTTTTTCGTTTCCGATATAGACCGTTGCCAAAACTTGATAAATCAACAAATTCTAGTGAATCTTTCATGGATGCAGTACAGGACATGTACGAGAATGGTGACGATGATATGAAACGGGCCATTGCCCAAGCCTGGACCAAATCGCACGAGAAGATGGATTCTATTCGCACCGAACAACATGATAAGAATAATTCTGGCGTCATCAGAACGTCTGACTTTACGATTTACCCTTCTAAATAGAACTTAATTCGAAAAGTCATTCTAATCGAGATTTTTGTGATAATTTTCTTCTAAAGTGATCATTATTCGAATAATCATACATTGATGAATTTTTCTTTTTGAAACTAATCTGTCTTCTGAAGACACTAGTGCATGACCATTGCTAACTACACATGTTCTGAATCCAAAGTATTATAAGAGAGACTCTGACACGACTTTGTGCTCCAAAATTCGATTCAGTATTATCAGCTTTCTAGATAGCTGATTTACAATAAATCCCTCGGTATTTCGATTATTAGTAGTATGTTAGTAGACGTTTCGCAAGCATCATTTTTATAAAAGATCTACCGGCAAGACCTACAAAAATTTGAAAAAACCTGTTTTTCTTAAGTTGTAAAAATATAATTGCATACAAAAGAGTATTGAAGACACGCACATTGGACAACTGAAAAGTATGGCAATTCCAAAAACATAATTCAAAGATCAAGTGAATTAATTGTTTAGAAGTAATAATCTTGATTGTTTTACACACAACTTCATCTATGGAACCCTTTCATCAAAAGATTTGATATGGTCATCTTCACTCAACAAGTTCAATTTCTTGCGCATGAAACAATATTAAGATGTACAATTGTTTTTATCACTCGATTTTTGTTTGATCACGTCAAATTCCCAAAGTCACATGATGCCAGAGCTGAAAAATCGGATGGTTCAACGTATTAGTAAAATTCTCTAGTCTACAATATGCAAAGAGATCTTGATGAGAATGTCATTGAGCATTGTCCTAATGAAGTTTCATGGTAGCATGCTTACCAGACGCTAGTCTTTTCTTTCCAATTTCATCGACAAGGGATACGAAGCAATTGTCGATGTAATAGTCAGGAACAATGGTTATTTCTGTTCAATATGACACATTAGGACGAAACAAGTTGATTTCAAAAAGACACTGAAGTACGTTTTCAGAGTGAAATGACTACCGGCATACATAATTAAATATATAATATCATTTCTACAAGAACGAACAGCAACAATAGAGATAGAAAATACAGTATCAAGAACATTTATGCTGAGAAGTGGAACGCCACAAGGATCTCCGCTTTCACCGATTCTATATATAATCTACACTAGCGATTCAATGAATAGTATAAGTCACCACACTCAGTACGGACTCTTTGCCGATGATACGGCCTTATGGTCGTCATCGAACACCATCAAGAATCTCAATCATCGTCTACAAACATCTGTAGACGATTTCTACAAATGGTGTAATACTTGGAAACTTACTATACAACCAATTAAAACAGAACTTATTTATTTTAGTCCACATGCAAGGAAAAAATACAAGAATAAAGTAGCTATACAAGTAGAGGATACAATAATAAAACCCACACAATCAGCAAGATACTTAGGAATTATATTTGACCAACAGTTGAAATGGAGAAAACACCTACAACATATGGAAACAAAAACAGCACCAAGAATAGGATTATTAAGACTCTTAGCAAAACTTAGTTCAAATGCTAATGATAAAATAATGATTAACCTATATAAATCATTGGTTAGACCAATTATTACTTATGGCTCCTCAATTCTACTCAAAGCAGACTCAGAAATTTGGAAAAGAATACAGATTATACAAAATAAAGCTATTAAGGCATCACTAGGTCTTCCGATATACACTTCCACCAACTATATTCATAATAGATCAAATATTTTAAAAATAAAAGATTATGCAATAACACTTCTTCACAGATCAATAACAAGAGCAGGCCAATACAACGATAAAACATCAGAAGAAAATCTTAATAACCTTTTAACTCACCTACACATAAATTAGTTACAATCCATTCATTCATCATATAGGGCATAAGACAGAAGTCATGAGCCCTATACCTTCTTAAGATTTTCTAAGTTCGTTTCCTTCCTATTTTTTTTTCCCGATACCGTTTCCCTCTTATACTTTTTTTGATTCAGATTTGTTTTTTGTAGAATTGTTATTCTTAAATAAATAAATCGGTGAAACCTCAGAGTGAAATGACTGCGTGATGGTACAATGAGCAATATTCTTATGATTGTCGTGCAAGTGATATCCGACGATTTTCGACTAATTTTTGGTAAAGGTACGATTTCTGTCAATATTATCAGACATTGCCTAGACCTTGAATCTTTTATGACTCTTCTCGAAAACATTCTTACAAGTATTCGAAGCCGAAGCTTTGTTACCGAAAACTTAATGTAGATCATCATGTATCACATTCAACGGAATAAGAAGGATGATGTGCAGTTTAATGGAGAAAAGAACAATCTTTGTTAATCATCTGCAATGGATGCAGGTAGCATGCATTTAATTATTTTCATAAAATAAAATACATTGTAATAATGTAACATTCCGAAAAAATCAAGTGAAAAACATTGATACACGTTAAATTTCTCATTAAAAAAGTTTTTTTTTATTTAATTATCTAAAGTATGTTTCTTTCAGATCTCTTAGCTTTTGAATTACTCATTGATATAGAATGATACCAAGATATAGTTTTCAGTGAGGCAATAAACCGAATGAGTCTATAAACGATCATCACATATGGTACAAATTGATTTTTAGAGATTTGAAATACTCTCCAATGGAAGTATCAATACTATATGATAAGTCTCTTAGATATGAAGGTGTATGAAATTAAATTTATGCTTTTAGCATTCTATATAAGTATCTCTCTTTTTTTTTGTATTGTTGATGATGGGTTGGAAGGATTTGATAATAATAAGTCACTTTTACCAGCTATCACCATCTTGCCAACTTACTATCAACAATAGAAAAGGAAAAGAGAGAAAGTACTAGAAGAATGGAAAAAATAAAAGTGTGTGCAAATATTTTCATTTTCGTTTTCATCAATAAAAAGTCTGACGAATGAGGCTTCGACCTGCTGAAACGTCACAAAAAATTGATAAGAAATTATTTTCACGAAGACTGTTGAGAATAAAATTGAATGCTTAAATTAATCAACTCAACAGGAGTTGTAATACTTTTGGTTTCTTAAATGAAGAAATTACCGGCTTATTCTAATCTGCCACTAAAACAAGTTTGAAAAAGTGAATCGGTCAGCAAATTTGTCAAAGATGACTCACAGTGTGATATTTCTACCTTTCTCTTGCATATGACGTGCGTAAGAGCACCTAAATAAATCTAAATGTCTATGGTTCTTTTTTTTCATTGCTTCATTTTGTATGTTACTTTCGATGTGTGAAAGTCAACAACCACTTCGTTTTCTTGCTTTAGGTGCTTCATTGACAGCTGGTTATTATAACTCTGGTGTAGCCTATCATCCATATGCTATGTATTTGTTCGAATTGTTTACATCGGAACAGATTTTAGTTGTCATTGATGTTAAAGATGTTAGTGTTGAACGTGTTGTATCGATGATGGGCCAACAACACAAAACTCTTCTCGAAAGTAATACTGTTTCGTATGATTGGATTTTGATTTTGGGTGACACCAATGATCTCTGTTCTGGACGGCCGGCCACAAACATTTTCAGCAAGGTTTAAAAGTGATGTATGAGATGATACCTCATCATACATCAGAGACTACTAAATTAGTGGTGATGACTAGACATGCACCAAACCTAGACTGTTTATATTTGGTGAGTTTGAGTTTGAAAATTGAGTTTCGGTTTGGGTTTGGATTTAATTTTAAGACCAATAGAACAATTCTCTTGGCTGTAGTCAGGGTCTTTAAGTCTCGTACTATGGCGGTAGCTTTAGGTCCTAAAGGTCTATATTGTCGAGGCGGGTGAATCCCTTTTCGTCCTCACCCTTCCGAACATCCGGTACCATGACCGGATGATCGGGAGTATAATTTTGAGTTACCGATGTCCGGAGCAAAAATTGTCCGATGTTGGAAATGGTAAATTACAGGGTGTTCGTAACATAAGATACCGGATGCCCGGAGCAAAAACTGTCCGATGTTGGAAACGATAAATTACAGGGTCTTCGTAACATAAAATACCGGATGCCCGGAGCAAAAACTGTCCAATGTTAGAAACGGTAAACTACAAGGAGTTCGTAACATAAAATGACGGAAGAGTGGGGCAAAAAATGATCGATGTTCGAAACAATAATTTGCAGAATGTTCGGAATATAAAATGATGACTGTTAAGAATGAATTATGGTGTTTGCTTTTTAAAATGGAGAATAATTCATTCATATAGTATATTTGTAAGTCGTTGGGTATAGTGACCTCTACAGGTACATACATTCAGCTAGATTTTCTCGGAAGTAGAGATCATGAATGAGCGATGGATTTTACAGATAAATTGTGAAAATCACTGATAAAAACAAAGCTGCAGTGTGTTATTTATGTGTGTGATATGTTAAAACTTGTACTTGTTGTGTTATGATTTTTTGTAAAAAAACTCCAGTAGAATATAATGAAAAATAAAGTATATCTTAACGAACATCAGTCTCCTTTTCCTTCCGAACACTCTGCAATTTATCGTTTCGACCATCTGATAATTTTTGTTCCGGACATCCGGTATTTTATGTTACGAAGACCCTGTAATTTATCGTTTCCAACATCGGACAGTTTTTGCTCCGGGCATCCGGTATCTTATGTTACGAACACCCTATAATTTACCATTTCCAACATCGGACAATTTTTGCTCCGGGCATCCGGTATCTTATGTTACGAACACCCTGTAAGTTACCGTTTCTAACATAGGACAATTTTTGCTCCGGACATCCGGTATTTTCATTTCGATCTTCCGGTTTTTCCATTTCGGACATCCGGACACTTTTACAACAACTGGGTGGCGTTACGGACATCTAAGACCGATGTTCGTAAAAAAAAGCGAGGACGAAAAGGGAGCCCTCCGTCGAGGCACCTTTAGATCCTCAAGTCTATATTATAGAGATATCTTTAGATCCTCAAGGTCTATATTGTGGAGTTGCCTCGAGTCCTGAACTCCTACATTATAGAGTATTAATAATTTATGTGAACATCACAAACACCCAACTTTTGAAAATCACACCAAACGTTCGCTTACAAACACTCACAGCTTGGGGAGGTTTACTCACAAACACCTACTTTCTCTCACTGTTAGAGAAAATATATCGTCGACAAACATCATAAGATAACCCCCACCACCACAAACATCAAGGTTCTCTCTTATTATCCACATAAACGCTGCAATGTGTCTTCACAAACACCCGCCGAACTTCATAACCTAGCTTTTGACCTGAATAAGTACCATCTTCAAAAGAATTTTTTAAGGAAATTTTTTCTCCAAACATATGTGTCCTATCGAAAACTGTCTACAGATGGCCACACACACCCAAAAGGTCTTTATGAACAAACAGATCGCATCCAACTTGTCTTCATAAACACTCACAAAAACATGTAATCTTCTCATTAATACACGATTGGAGTACCTTCGTAAGTATATTTATCTTGAAAAAGCCTTAGAACATAGAGAAAAGTGTAAAAATAAGTCAAATTGTATGAAAACAAGAAAAATATCTAGTGATATTCAGTTAAATTATATCAATTATGAAGTAGACTCAACCTATTTCATACTAACATTATCAGGAAGGTATAAGTCAAGCTGTGACATAAAGTTTCAAATATCTTCCTAAATATTTTACTGCACAAATGCTTAAAAATAA
>JAJEKB010020989.1:638505-651840 GCA_022393335.1 Macrotrachela quadricornifera | reverse complement strand
TAGCTAATTATTATTTTTAAAAGTATCTCTTTTGAGAAGCTGCGCTAGTAAGCAAATAAGTTTTACAGAGTGCATTCGTTAGTCAGTAAAATGATATAAAAAGTTCTTCTTTCATTCGATGGATCTTACAATTTATAATGCATAAATTTTATATAAACTGAAAATAAATGCCAATCTTCATTTGACTGCATATCAACTTGAGCTAATTCGAGAGATTATCGAAAAATATGATAATCACGTGCGAACTTCTGAAAATCCCTTTCGACTTATAGCAAGAAATTGTCCTTAGAGTTGTATTGCATCAACAGTCACTAAAGCAACACGAAGGAGAAAGTGTTAGTTGGTTCTCATACGGTGAGGAGAAGCAAGTTGAGAAGAGGTACATTGTATGAAAGTATTGAATACTTGCTCGTGAATCATTTGTCTACTTAATGACATTAAGTAGCAGCGTCCTCTATAAGCTATTTTAGAACTTGATAAATTCGTCGTCATGCACATCAACTTCAGTCACTATCTTCCATAGCTGATTCGATTTGGTGCGTATTTTGGAACCAGAGTGTGTGATACGCGCTCTGAATCGATAATACATAGGAGTCATCCAAACTATCTTGCCTAGAGAAGGATTTGTCGGGTTCCAATATTCGATGTCAGGAAAGACTCTAATTAAAGGGAGGGTATATGGCTGAAGAAAGGTGCAAAGATTTTTACCTACATAGCCTCATCTGTACCTTTGTAGCAGGTCCTGAACCGTCAAAGTAAATAAAATAAGTTTTTGAACAAACGACTTTATGATATGATGCGAAATTTACATAGAGATTTCAGGGATTAATTAAAATACATCAAGCATTTCTTGTCCATAGAGAAATTTTTCAGGTCTCACGTATTTTTACTTCCCATTGCCCTTCTAGGGGATCATTTTTGTGACTTATTCATACGTCCACTTCAAAGTAGTCTTGCAAGCAAGTGTCCTAGTGAGCAACTGTCCAGCGAGTAACTGTCTAGAGATCAAATGTCCGAGGAGCAACTGTCCGCGCGCAAGTTTTCAGTGAACAACTATCCTGAACCCGCTATTGAATGATTGAAAACCAAACGAAAGATCTTTCTCGAAAAATTTTTGCATAGTAGAATGTTAAATTCTCGATGAAGAATCTTTAACAGTAGGAATATCGAGTCAGAGTCAAATACCCCCAATAAAATTGGAATGATTATTAGACACTAGTATACATGTCAGAAGTCTATTTTTTATTGTCAAAAATCCATTAATTGACTAACCCTGCAACTATTGAATGGAAAACGTATTTGTACCGCTTCAATAAACAGTTCAAGGGCCAATGATTGATTCCTCGAATCTTAATAGTTAGTTATTTTCCTTTTTTTACGTTTTATAAAGTCAGATCACGATACATCTGCATTGGATTAAAGTGAACGCATCTCTTATTTTCAGATTCAAATATGTCTTCATCGAACAAAGACGATTGTTCAATATGCGAGAGTGATTTCAACGCTGAAGACGACTTAGTGATCACGGAATGTTTGCATACATTTCATCGTGCTTGTGCTCAAAAGCGTGTAGATGAAAGAAAAAGAACTGACTGTCATATTTGCCATAAAGATTCGGCACTTGACGAAGCTCTTCGTCGAGACCCTGCCCGGACAAACAAAGATTGTACTATATGCGAGGAAGCCTGGTATCCGAAAGAACATTTGATAATGACTAGCTGCCATCATGTCTTTCATCGTGCGTGTGTCCAAAAACGTTTAGATACAAGAAAGAAAACCGACTGTCATATTTGTCACAAGGATTCAGCACTTGGTGATGCTCTTAGACAAGTAATTTTCATTGAATACTGATTCACTTGTTCCTAGACTGAAAGATGAGAGAAATTAATTCTAATTAAAATATTTGTAAGGCAAATAAGGAAGAAGATAGGATATCATAATCGAACCGTTTCTCATACTGTAGTCTACTAACTTTGCTCATTATAGGAAAGGAGTCATCCGTCAGTACATCAAACTCTGGCGGCGATGAGCAATCGTTTTGTGGACACTGATATCTTAGAGCTCCGACAAGCGAACCGCACTCCAATATCCGGCTATAAAGATGTGCGAGTTATGTCATTAGAGGAAGCTGTAGAAAGTATCGTTAAATTCGTCCCTCACGTCAAGAATTATGCTGACAGAGCCAAAGAACACTGCGAAAAAAATACTGCATTGTCAGCAAACGAATCGGCAGCAATCTATCTTTACACTATGAATACATCTTTCAATGAAGCACTCAACAAGGCCCTTCGAGCTGAAAATCCGCAAGCGTTGGTACCGTGGCTCCCATTCTTGAAACTGTTCATTAACGCTCTTGAAAAATTACCGCCGTGTTCGATTACAGTATGGCGAGGTGTCAAGGGTAATATTGGCTCAGATTTCAGTGAGAAGTCTGTGCACATTTGGTGGGGCGTAAACTCATGTTCTTCGGAAATCAATGTTGCCGAGTGCTTTGCAGGCAGGAAGAAGGGTACCCTGTTTTGCATTAATACGATTTATGGCAAAGATATTACTGAATACTCAGTGAACAAAGGAGAGCAAGAAATTGTTCTTATGCCTGGAACGTGCTTGCAAGTCCAATCCAAATCGATCCCTGGTGATGATTTCTTCATAGTTCATTTGAACGAATGGTAAGTCAACATGAAAAACGGTTCGAAGTGTAAGAATTCGACTCACTGGTGATGAAGTTTGCTGAACACGGTAATCTATGATTCAATGTAAACCCCCTCCCCCCTAGAATAAAAGGCCATGACCTTATATAGCGTCTTGGCACATCACTTTTTTTTAAGTGGCCTTCTATTAAGGGTCAAGTTTTGGCTAATTAATAATTAAAAAAATTTTCAAAATTAATAATTATTTAGGACATACGAAAAGTAGCGAGGATAGTACTATTTTTCCTTAACCAAAGGTTTAAAAAATTCTTTTTTTACCAATAGGTAGAGCGTGTTTCGCTCTATCTCTCTATACTGTTTGGTCACTATTAAACTGTTATCATAATAACAAAATTTCGATAAAATCTATGTTTATCGCATATACGCTGGTAGCATGAATATGAATACTTGTGAATATTTCTGGAATAACTTTTGGTAGAAACAAGATAGAAAACTGCAGTTTTCACCGTTAAAAGGACGAGATGAAGACGCATTGAACCGTATACTTTCGTTTTTTTTAACATGATTTTTGACGGTTTCTTATTCAATTTTCTAACCATCGCAAAAGCGCTTGTTTTGTGAAAAAAAGAAAAACAGAAAAAAGTTGATTGAGTATCGCAATAGAGGTTCGTCTAGAATGGGTATTATCCGTAAATAATTAAATTTAAACAGCTGAGTCTTTCTCAACCTGTTGATTTTCGATTCGTGGTTTGAATGTGAATACGGTTATAGAAAATTCACTGTAAACAACTCATGGAATAGATTTGCTCATTAAAGGTGCGCTAAAACCTTACAAAAATCAGGTTAGGAAAATCAGTAATGCGTAGCTCGATGCGTCTTCATCTCCTCTTTTCAACGGCGAAAATCGCAGTTTTCTATCTTGTTTGTATCAAAAGTTATTTCAAATATACTCACAAGCATTCATGTTCATGCTACCAGCGTATATATGACAAGAGCAGATTTTATGGAAATTTTATTATTATGATAACAGTTTAATAGTGACCAAATAGTATAGAGAAATAGAGCGAAACACGCTCTATCTATTGGTAAAGAAGAAAATTTTTTAACCCCTGCCTAAGGTTAAAAGTATCTCCCTCACTACTTTTGGTATGTCCTAAATAATTAATAACCTGCTTACCATTTTTTAGGCGCTTTTTACGAAAAAAATCACCATTTCTTGTAAAAAAACCATTCGAGAATTGGCTATTTCCTATAAATATTAGTTAAAATTTATTAAAAATTGAATATTTTTGTAATATAATAATTAATTATTGCATGGCCTTCTAATAAGCCGTTTGAACTTTTGTCCGAACATGGCCTTCTATTGGGTGGCCTTCTAATATAGGGTGGCCCTCTATTTTAGGGGGGGGGGGTAGGAATAAACTAATCCATATTAACTGAGACTAAAAGGCAAGAATTTGACAAAAATCGGGTTTTAGAATGTTATCATTTTATTTGAAAATAATGAGAATTTTCGATCGATACCATCTGTACTAGCAGAACTACAAGAACATACTATATGACATTTTTTCTTCGGCGTGTTTTGAAATAACGCATCCAACTATACTGAACTCTACCTTCAGTTTTACCGCCTTTTCTTACACAATTGGTTTCATTTCTTTCACTTTTCAGACATTCTTTTGTTTACATGTTGTTGAAAAATCTTTCGGCAGTTTCATCACTTTCGGAACTGTCAGAAATGCTGAACGACGCATCCGAGAAACGAGATCGTTCGTTAGTACGATGAAAATATATCTTCTAGTCCATATTCCATTTTATAGACTAAGTTAGCTCTTCCATAGAAGATTATTTACTATAGCTTTTCGTCTTTCATCTATTAATGAATAATAGGTTTCTGAAGTCCATGCAAATAAAATTATTCATACAAAGCTGGAATACGATAGGCAAAAATATTTTCGTGATATTTTCTTCGTTACAGTAGAAGGAGCTAAAGGTAGAATAAACAGAAATTCATTAGATAAGCACAAGAGCTCAACTTCTCTTATTGGAGCAGGAAATATTTGAGCCTTAGTGAACCAAATAGGATACTATAGTCATGCATTTCAAACTTTTTCCGGTTGAATGAAAAATGTTTCTATCACATGAATTATTTACAATACTTTAAAAAGTATCATTAGTTATCAAATAAGATGTCGACATAATCGCAAGATAGTCCTCGTGCAATAACATCAGATCGTAGCTGTGATCCATTTCATAACCAAAAAACAATATATAATAGATCAGCAGTTAAACTTAATTCACTGATCGCTCCAACATACTATTTTCTAAAAGTTTACAGTCCTTACAAAATACAACGACTCCTTGTTCCAAACTTTCTGATAATCAAACGAGGCAATTACAAGCCACGTTAGCACTGTGAAAAGTAGTTGTTAACATGCGAATGTAAGAAAACGTAATGAATAAACAATGGCAAACTGATGATAGCTATATATTTCATTTCGATAAGAGTTGAACAAATAAATTTTGCTGTAAAGTCTGTGTCAGTTGATTAGCTAATGCAGATAACATCGGGTGTGACCAGACATGCACCTAAATTCGAAAACAGCGTTTGAATATTTCAAACTTATTTCAATGATTATGAACTATATCAATAAAGTGCCACGTCATTAATATCAAAGGAAGTCTGTCCTTGATCACTAAATAGATAATAATCAAATGAGATGCTTGATTAAATAAGATACTCAATGAAACTGAACACCCTCTCAACCTAAACACATTGGATTTGAATTTTTCTACTGGCTCTGGTACTTACTCTAAAAACGATACCGAAATCTCTTTTTTGGAAAACGATGATCTCATTTCTCTAGTTTAATTCTTTATTGACAGAAAAATGTTGGGTCCCGTGATTTAACAGATAAAAATATTTTACTTCATGTAGGTAAAAGGACACAATTGAGTCACGTGCATGTCTAGTTGTGACATTCTCAAATTATCCTACAAAGATTAAATCTTACCATACTCAAGCTAGTCGTGTTCAAGCTTACGAGGGAGGTATCCGAAGTGTTCAAGCTTACGAGGGAGGTACCCGAAGTGTTCAAGCTTACGAGGGAGGTACCCGAAGTGTTCACTCGATTTAGAGCTCATACTTTGACCACAAGTAGACCTCAGTATGACTAGCAAAAGTCCAAATGGATTCGTGCCCATGGATCTGTAGTCAAAATTTCTGACCACTTCATCGTTCATACAAAATATGTACGAGGAGCCTGATTTTTTTCATTTTTCTGTAAGTCGTTTGATTTCAATAATAACATTTTTTTTCTATAGTAATCCTAATACTCTATTATGATCAACAAAATGCCACACTACTAGGGTGTGTATTTCATGAATACAAAAACTTCATTTCTTTAGACTTTCATATATGCTTTATCTCGGGTTTTTTAGTTCCAAGAAAAACATCTCTTGTTAACCAATGACATGCAATGATAGATAGTTAATGAAGTATCACTAATGAAAATGATATTCTAGAAAAAAATGGGTAAAGCATAAGCTCTTGTCGCACCAACTACAACGAATAAAAGGAGATTGATCACAGTTCGTGGCCTGGCAAGAGACCATGTGTATGTTGAAGCACACCTCATCGACCGTTTTGACGACTCCAGGGTGTTTGTCGACATAGCCGCTAGCATGCCACGCGTAGCGAATCAAACCATGGAAAATTTTAGCAGACATTTGACTATGCGTGAGCGAAACTAAACGAATAATGTTGTCCCGTGTACTCATTGAAATTGGCAGTTGATCAAGAATAACACGATCGTAGACACGACGTATTATTGATTTCATCTGTCTGTTGTAGAAAACATCGAGAGGTTGCAGTCGATCTGTAGTCTTCTGCGGAATAGCAAGACGTTTGCATCCTGGTACTTGCTTGTCTATCTCTTCGTCGCCTTGCCCAGTCCAGGCGTCCGAAAGAAGAGGACACTTTTTGGGAGCATTCGGGGATAGAACCTTATCTCTCCAATAATGAACGAGCGATGTGGTCAATTTACCAGACTTGCTGCATGTGATGACAACATTTCTGGGTTGAAACATTTTTTCACGAACACCTAACAGAGTATCAGTTAGAGAAATAAAAACTACGAGCAAACTCACATTCGCTTATCCGCCCATTGGGTTCCTTGAGACACAAATAAATAGGTCCTACTACTTCACCGGCTAAATTAATCATTGGTTGCAAAGTGTAAGAGTGGGTAATTGCATTTTTAGACTTTATAGCGGCCACTGTCAATTTTTCACCCTGATAGCTCAATGTACGAGTAGAGTGCAGTTCCTTTTCCATTCCAACTTGATCTGTATTCATGATTTCTTCGGGACTATAGTACTGCATTTCGGCTTGTGCTTCTTTGACAAATTGAACAGCCAACTGCTCAAGTTCATCAGCATCATTGAGGGCATGTTTTGTAACAAATTTAGTAATTTTACGAGAGACAATATCATGTCGATGTTTGGAGGTAGTGATCCAATGTTTGGAGACCGAGAATTCATGAAATGACTGTGCTTGTGCTCTTTGTAGAGCTCAGCGTTTGAGATCGATGTCATGGATAGGAAGACAGTTTTCATGAGCTGCTTCGAATCTTTCATATACGAACGTATCGATATCGTCTATTTTTTGTTTTTTTGTACCATGCCTCTCCAAATACTTTCGAAAACGTCCAAAATACTGTATGTGACCGACTCGTCTAAAGCGATGCTGAACACTTTTCCACGTATGTTTTCGTTTTCCAGTCGTTTCGTCGATTGCATCATAGAAGTCAATGACGTTTTTCATGTATTCCAGAGAGAATGTCTTCAGTAAAACATCGTCTCCAATTTCATTCTCACTTTCACTACCATAGAAAGTAGGATCATTTTCTTCCTCGGTTTCGGTGTCATAACTTTCGTCCTCATTCGCATCATCGAAAGAATCATCGTAGTCGAGTGTATTCTCATTTTCTACTTCGTATGACGAACTCGTCAAAACTTTATCAAGTATTTGATACAATTGATCAACAAGTTCTTGTTCATGAATGTTACCTGAAGGACGATAAGAGTCTTTCTTCGCAACACGATCGGCTAACATGGTAGCCACAGACACAGCGCTTATCATTTTACTTTTGTGAGAGTGCATGAAGAAAAACATCTAATCTAGTAGACTCGTATATTATTCATTACATTTTTTCTTATTGCGTTAAGACGATAGAAACCAAAGACTGCACAAACCTACGTGAGTCTATATGCCATTGTTATCGAAAAAAAATGTTATTATTGAAATCAAACGACTTACAGAAAAATGAAAAAAATCAGGCTCCTCGTACATATTTTGTATGAACGATGAAGTGGTCAGAAATTTTGACTACAGATCCATGGGCACGAATCCGTTTGGACTTTTGCTAGTCATACTGAGGTCTACTTGTAGTCAAAGTATGAGCTCTAAATCGAGTGAACACTTCGGGTACCTCCGTCGCTAGAGCTTCAAATTCTCCTTGAAAAATTTTTAATTCAGTAATTTCAAAACAGAGTATTGGAAGGATAGTGTCATTTACTCGATAGAATCCTAATGTGTTAGACATTAGTGGCGATCCTCTTTAATTGTCAGGCTTTCTTAATTATTGAGAAGTATGCAAGAAACAGAAAATATCGGTGTATCGTTCATAAGAACGGTTTCACTTCTTCAGCTAGACAATACGAAATACCCATTGACGTTGTTTTTCATTATTTGTAATCTTGTTAGATTTACGCATGGACATATTTTGTTATACTTCTCACCTTCTTCATGAGTTCAGCTCAAAAATTGGTGAAATAATCGCAATCTTAGATGTTCGCATATTGGAGATAATTTTTGTCGCGACCATATGCTATTGTTGGTAAATCTCGCTTTACTTCACTTCTTAATAGCATAGCAGTTCCTCCAGGAACATGAAAGAAACTCTTCATTCATTTTTGGTGGTGAGTATGATTGAAAGGATCCAAATTCCTAAGTACCAAATAGATAGAGCCAGCATGTTTTTGCTTTCATTGAACATGTGGCTTCAAAGAATAATTATTCTAGAATAATCGTATATTTTCTTTCATACGATTTGGGAACGTCAAAAATAGTGTTCCCCTATTGGTGGCAATTGTATCAGAGTTTTCATCCTTCTTATCTTCCACCTATTCGTTTGCACTGTATTAACATCTTTTAGTGGTACGATCCTGCCAGGACAACATGTCATGCTGTCTTATAACTCGAACAGTCAAGATATAGTATCCCAAATTCATCGTGGTCTGCAAGACTACAACATCCCAGTTTGGTATGACGAAGGAGATGCGAGAGACAACATCCACAGAAGGTATGAACTATAAAAAGTGACTGTACTTCCTCTAAATATTGCTATTGCACTGTTCTTCTTTCCAGCTTGGCTGAAGGGGTAGAAAAGGCTGCATTCGTCTGTTGTTTCATGACCCCGGATTATCAGAAATCTGAGATTTGTAAATCCGAATTGCAGTATGCACACAAACGACACAAACCAGTAATACCATGTATGCTCATAGATAAACAAGTTTGGAACCCATCTGACTGGTTGGAAACAATAACTAGAGGACTCAAGTGTATAGGCTTTCACGATAAGTGTGAATCAAGCGTTGATGATAGTGTGTTAGATCTAATTTCTCAAATAAAAAGCGAATCTTCGATTAAACAACACCCACGATCGAAACCAATCGGCGACCCAAGTTATCTATTTGAACTGATTAAATATGAATATAAGCGAAATAGTCGTATTGAACGTTTCATGAATCCATCCATATCGTTTCCGATCGAACAAAGTTACATCAATTTGGCCATAGTCGAAACTGAAGAACAGCAAGAAAAGGAAAAGAAGCTTGGTGATTCTCAGCACAGCGATGCGATCATGAATGTGTTTGAAAGCATCCATGGCACCAAGACTCCCATATATATCAAGGACATTTTCAAAAAATGCAACGATGAAGCAAGGAATGTGCTCGTATTCGGTCGAGCTGGGATTGGGAAATCAACATTTTGTCGATACGTTGCTTATCAATGGGCAACTGGTATGATCTGGTCGGAATATGAACTGGTTGCTTTGATTCCGTTGCGCTCTCTAACAGAGCAGAACTATTCACCTGGTAGAAAATATTCCCCAATCGACATTCTCAAAACAGAGCTTTTTTCTTTTGATTTGCCCTTATCAGACAAAGATAACATGCTCTTGGAAAAACAACATCATAATAGTCGTATTCTTTGGCTTTTGGATGGCTACGATGAAATCGTACAAAATGTACCTCCACATCTCGAAAGTTTATTGAATCAGTTACTAAAAACGTCACATCATATCGTAACATCTCGTCCATATATGAATTCATTATCACGCCCTTTGCAATTGGAAATTACAGGCTTCACAGATGATAATATTCCTAAGTATATCAAGCAATTCTTTGATCAAATCGGAAGTGACGCACAGAATTCATTCTCTGAAGACGAAAAAATATTAAGCTTTCTTAAATGGAACCCTAAGATTTGGGGTATTGCACATATTCCTATCAATCTCGAGCTCATTTGTAGTGTTTGGAGTAATATGAAATGGTCAGAAACGAAGACACTCACGATAACAGAACTGTACGATAAAATTACCGAATGGCTATGTCGACGATATTTGATCATACAAAAACGTACTCCGACCAAAACACTTAAATTGATGGACACAAGCGAAGTTTTTGAAAGCTGCAAAACCGAATTAGCGTTCTTAGAAAGCATAGCATTTAATGGGATGAAAAACAGCTCTATCATTTTACGGCCAACACTGCTCAAGGAGGCAAAGAAAGAGACCAACTGCTCATTAGTGGATTATCCACACTTACTTAATATTGGTATTCTAAAATCAGTAAATTATAATGCCATAGGCACACAAAATGAAATAGAGAAAGATCATTACTTTGTACATCTTAGCTTCCAAGAATATTTTGCAGCACGATACCTAGTTTCTGCTCTGAATGGCACTAAATCTGACGAAATGATCAAATTTATTCATCAGCACAAATATAACCGACGCTTTGGATTAATGCTGAGCTTTGCATCCGGACTTCTCACAAAAAGCAACAACACGACGTTCTGGAGCACCATTTTAGGAGAGCCACTAGATCAAGTTGGCATAAGACACATAGAAATTGTGATTTCATGCATGGAGGAAGCACAAAGCAATACAACCCTTCCACACCATGAAGAATTGATAGATAAGATAACCAAATGGATCCGATATGCTGTGGGCAAAGGTTATAAAATAGTTTATTACAGTCTGCAGCAGTCCTTAGCAAGAAGCATTACACTATTGAACGAACCTAAAATAAAAGATCGTCTTACCGAGCTCCTGAAAGACGAGTCAGAACAAATACAACAGAATACCATACAATTTATTTCAGGCTTGCAAAGTCTGGAGCTCGAGAACGATATTCTGCAACAGTTATTAATTGCATTCGATAATCAGAACCAAGACATCAAACGTAGTGCATGTAAAGCTTTAATAAAACTAAGCGAAAAATTACCAATCGACATTGTGATCAAAGCCTTGACGACAGCAGTTGCTGATAAAGAAGAATTTACACGAAGCAGCGCATGGAAAGTTATTGGAAACATGGGTGAAAGAGCAGCCATCGACGATGTGAAAAAAGCGCTAGCGCAGGCAATCTGTGATAAATCTTCATCAGTAAGAGACAGTGCATGTGAAGCCATCGAAAAAATAGGAATAAAAGCAATAAATTCTGAAGTGATCAGTGCATTACTCAGCTCAATACTTTATACTGACACAGACAACGGAAACAAACCTTGCGAAACACTTTGCCAAATAGCTAGAATCTCAACAACCCCAAAGTTCCTTGACGCAATGGCCAGAGGTTCGCGTTTAAATAATTCAAACATGGAAGCAAATATATGTGCGACATCAGCAGAATTAACTCAAACTCCAGTAAAAACCCAACTAGTACATGCACTACACAATGCTCTCAAACATAAAGATCCATGCATATATAATGGTGCATGCCACGTATTAGTAAAACTACATGAAAATAACGCAACCGCTATCGTTCAAGAAGTAATTATGACCAAGATCCGGGATACCGATGAGTACGCAAGAACATATCCGTACATGACATTACTGACACTCAGTCCTGACACAATGAAAAAAGATGTCCTGGAGGTTATTATGACTGCAATCTTTGATACTAACAAAAATATTAGAGTGGGTGCATTGGAAGCACTGGGAGAGATGGATTCGGAAATATTAAGCGCGGAGACTATCGAAGCGATAATACAAGCAACTGCAGATACTGACGAAAAACTTAAGTTAACTGCATTGAAAATGTTGAGTCGGATCGATACTAACGTATTAAGCGAGGCAGCTATTACTTCGGTAAGAAGTGCAACTATACACATTGATGCAAGAGTTAGACATGCTGCATTACAAGCGTTGAGACAAATGGATTCGAAAATAATAAGCGCGGAGGTTATCAACGCGATAATACGAGCAGCTACAGACACTGACGCAAAAAATAAGGCAACTGCTTTGGAAATGTTAAGTCGGATGGATACTAAGATACTAAGCGAGGCAGCTCTTAATGCGGTAATAAATGCAACTATAGACACTGATGCAAGAGTTAGAGATGCTGCATTGCACACACTGAGAACGGTGGATTCGAAAATATTAAGTGGGGAGGCTACCAAGGCGATAATACGAGCAACTAGAGATCCTGACGAAAATGTTAAGGTAACTGCATTGGAAATGTTGAGTGAGATGGATACTAAGATATTAAGCGAGCCAGCTATTAATGCCTTAATAAGTGCAACTATAGACACTGATGCAACAGTTAGAGATGCTGCATTGGAAGTGCTGAGACCAATGAGCGCTAAGGAATTAAGCAAGGAAGCTGTCGATGTAATAATAAGCGCGGTTCGAGATAGTGACGAAAATGTTAGAGTAGCTGCATTAGAAGCGCTGACAGAGATGCATACAGAAAAATTTAGCACGAAAATTATCGATGTATTAATAAGCGCTGTTAGAGACACTAGCAAAAAGGTTAAAATTGCTGGATTGAGAGCGTTGAGTCAGATGGCTAATAACGGTTTAAGGGAGGGAGCTCTCGATGCAGTAATAAGCGCAGTTAAAGACACTGACGAAAAAGTTAAAACGACTGCATTGAAAACGTTGACATGGATAAATAGTGAGGCATTAAGCGCTAGTATTGTAAACGTCATTAGTAATGTAGCCGGAAACGTTGATGAAGAAGTTAGAGCTGCTGCATTCGAAACCCTACGAGAAATTCCAAGCGGGGCAGTTAGCGAAAACGTTGTGCAGATGATCATAAACGCGATCGGGTTCACACACCAACAATATTCAACGATAACATTGGGTCAATCTCGAGCAATGAATAGTAGACGCGTACCACATGATGTTGTGAAATATATTATCAATAACCTCAGGCACCCCGACAAAAACCTTAGAGTGGCTGCATTGGAAGCATTACGTCGCATGAACAGTAAACAGTTAAGCAATGAATGTATCGATGCTATAATAAGTGGAATTAGAGACATTGACGAAAATGTTAAAGAAACTGCATTAGAAGCACTGAGATCGATGAAATGGAAACAATTAAGCAAAGA
>JAJEKB010020989.1:591570-638495 GCA_022393335.1 Macrotrachela quadricornifera | reverse complement strand
GAAACAATTAAGCAAAGAAGCTGTGGATATAATAATAGGCGCAACTACAGATGTTGACGAAAAAGTTAGAGTGGCTGCATTGGAAGCATTAAGTGGGATGAACAGTATGCAATTAAGCAAGGAATGTATCGATGCTATAATAAATGGAACTAGAGACACTGACGTAAAAGTTAGAAAAGCTGCATTCGAAGCGTTGAGACGAATGGATAGTAGCGGATTTCGCAGAGAAGCTTTGGATGTGATAGTAGGCGCCACTAGGGACACTGATGAAAATGTGAGAGTAGCTACATTGAAAGTAATGCAACGGATAAAAAAGGGGGCGATGAGCAAGGAGATTGTCATTTGCATAATAATGGCCACTGCAGACACAAATGAAGTTGTTAAAAAGGTTGCATTAGAAGTGCTTCAAAGCCTTGATACTAGTGTAGTCGGCGACGAAATCATTCGTGGAATGATCAGTATAACCAAGACCGATGATGAAACTGTTCAATTGGCAGCATTGCAAATGCTCCGAAGGATGTGCACAGGAGAAGCCTGTAAGGACATAGTCAACGCAGTGATGATTGCCACTTATAGTGTTTACGAAACGGTTAGGAAGATGGCGAAAGAAATGCTTAGCATAATAACTAATAGCGCGCCGGCAAAGAGCGTTTTAAGTGCTGTACTAGTTCAAGCTCTAAATAGCAATTGCAGTTATAGAGCCACTGCATCTGAAGTATTTGAAAAAATGCGTAAAACGGCAGAAAAGAAGGATCTTGTTGAGGCAATACATGAGGCAAGTCACGAAACCAGCCGAACTATCAGAGATGCTGCATTCAAACTGCTGATAGACGTTAATGAAGGAGCAGCAAATCAGGGTATCGTGCAAAGATTAATAGCTGCAATCAATGATACTGATATTGAGACAAAAGCAGCGGCGTGTGAAAGAATTGCAGAAATGCCTGAAGGGATTCTGGCAAATGATGTAATTCATGAATTGTTGAGCTTACTGAAGAGCTCACCGCAGCATTTTAAAAGAAATTCATGTTATGCTCTCGGAAAAATCGTGAAAAAGCATCATTCTACGGCGGTGTATAATGCGCTAGAGGAGGCACTGTATGATCCCGATCAGTATGTTAAGAATCTTGCGCGCGAAGCCATCGTAAAAATTAGTGGAAACGTTGCAAGGGAAAATCTTGTTAGAGCGTTTATAAGTGCAAATGTTGATCCTTCTTTGGTATTACAGTTGTTGGAAAATATCTTTTGTTCGTCGTCTAAATTACCTATTTTGAATAAGAAAACATTTAAAAAGCTGCTGAAGTTTTTGAAAAAAGTAGGTTTTCATGGTTCAGAAAACTTTTTGTTAAATAAGTTTGTGGCGGTTTATTTTAAATCTGAAGACGAGAAATGGTCTACAATTGTTGTACTGGTTTCTCTTCTCACTGGGAATGCTGTTACTACCGACAAAAATACTATTACAGTGTATGGAAATGGAGAACCAATTAAGGTACAAGCAACTGATACACATTTGTTAGACCGATTGGTTCAAGCTTTCCTTCAACAGAAAGATGAACTACGGTTTTTGATAGATAAGGGACGATGCATATAGAGCGAGTAGAAGCTGATTAATTCTTTTTAGAACTAAGAGACTACTTAGATTCGCTGCTTGTTTCATTCCATACTCAGAAGTCAACTGTTTATTTGTTTCAACTTGTTATAGTGTGATTCGCTTATGTTGGATATTTCCTCCTTTCTTTCCTATATTTCACTGTCGTATAGATGACTTATATGGCATACACATATGTATCTTTTTCTTCTTTCTCTTCTTGTCTCTCGGTCATTTGTTTATTTCTGTTCTCTTAATATTGTCCAAGAATTTTTCTTTTCTCATCATTGGTTTTTTTCCAGTGTATTCATAGATATTCACTTCAATACGTTCGTTTTTTTTCCTAATTCACTCGTATATATAGTCATCATTTCGCCAATAAGAAGCAGTTCTCTTGATCATCTACCAGATAGATCGGATCACCTCCTAACATTGGTGCACTAACTCGGTTTTCTTGTCGATTCTTCATCACAAGAAAGGATTCAAACAAGTAGATATTTTTTTTCTTTGGTTATCTAACATATATGTCGGAGTTGACTCCAAAATTCAGTTGCCTTTAAAAGGCAACTAGTTCACTTTTAAATTTGATAGTCAACTAGTTATCTCTAAAATTGAAAAGACAACTAAGATGGACCCAGTTGACTTCTCAATTTAAGAGTTAACTAGTTGACTTTAATATCAACTAGGATGGAGCTAGTTGACTATTCAATTTTAAAGACAACTAGTAGACTTTAAAATGCACAATAATAAAGTTGTTATTAATATGATAAATCATAATTTATTGAATAGATAAGGTTGAGACAAAGAAATAATCTTTGAAGAAAAACATGACTATAGTTAACCAGAAAATCTAGGAACTAGTAATAATAGGTATATAGTAAGACTTAGCAATTTTTACATATTGAAATTTTCTCGCTATGATATTTTGTGCAACATTTCCGATTATTTTTCTTACAATAACATCGATTTGTGCTACAACTACCAGAACATTTACAAATTTCTATTAATTTAAAATTTGTATAAATTTGACCAGCTTGAATAAAAGTCATTGTTGGTAATTGACTAGTATCCATACCGCGTAGTGATGCATAATTGGCTGTGGTAAGATCTAAAAATGCCATTTGATCGAAACGTTCTTTGATGATACCATTTTGAGTAGCAACCGTGTACTGCGTTTCATCATTTTGAGAATATTTGTCAATTATTTTACATGGTAAAATGGTGGATGAAGTATTTGTACGATCGACATCTGAAACCTTTAAACCTACAATGTCATTGATGACATACGTTCCTTGTCGTTTAGCTACATTCATTTTATATTTAACTAATTGTGATTGTGCATTTTTAAGGTATGATCGTTCAGCTTCTTCTCGAATTCATTCATGACGATTATTAGATTTCAGATTAATATTTAAACTACCAACATCAACTGTTGACTCAGTTGCATCAATACGTTCTCCATGATCAATAATTGGATTTTGCTGTACATCATCATTAACATGATCTATCTTTTGATGTTCAACATTTATCATTTTTTAATTTGTCTCTAATGGATCGTTATCAGTCTCACCCTCACCCTCAGAAATTAAATCAGAATCAACGTCATCGATTTCTTTAACTATATTTCCAATTTCCTCAGGTAAATCTTCTTCTGAAATAATTCTATTTATATCACCTTCCTGTTGATGATGCAAGATGGATTTCCAAATATCATCATCGGCACGTGGATGTTGTCCAAAAATGACCTCGAAAGGAGTTTTATTAATGCTTTTTGCTATGCTGGTGTTAATAGCTAGCATTATTGGACAGAGTCCCGAAGGCCAATCAGACGAATTGTTCGTACTTAACCATTTACCAAGAAGTTGTTGAACAACAGAGTTACCCCTCTCCACTAACCCCTGCGATTGAGGATGTATTGGTCGCCCATTGATTATCATTAAACCTGGCCAAGTTTTTGTTAAACCTGTGATCACCTTTGATACAAACTCCCGACCATTGTCGGACTGCAGTATCTTTGGTGGTCCAAATTGGTAAAAGATTGATCGTAATATATTTACTGCATTAATAGATTCTTTAGACGTCATTGGAAATAACCATGAGTGTTCAGAAAAGTGGTCTTTTGCATGAAATATCCACTTAAAACCATTAAATTCATGACTTCTCATATCAATTAAATCCATCTGAATTCTAGTCATAAAACCTACAGATACTATTGGTTTTTCAATAATTGGTTAAGGAAAGGTTTTTCGTGATGCACATTCATCACATGAACTAATACACAATTTAATCAATTCAAGTGGTATTTGAGCATATCAGCGTTTAATCTAAATTGTGAAAACACGGTTCAAAACGCGAAGTAACCTGACAATAGCTTACTTCAGACCAGGTTCTGTCCCTTTCCATATGTCCGACAGATAAATGGTATTCATGTATAGTTGCATACAGATTTTCGTATTTTACAATTGGTAATTTTTCTTTTTCTGAATACACGACAGATTGATCATTAATTTTAACAATAGTAAAACGTTTTTTGGCCCAAAAGTTAAATTGAGGATCATATTTGGTTTCAGTCGAAAGGACCTGTACAATCTTATCATATGTTTCAGCTGTTATCAAGTACTTCGATTGTCATTTAACATCTAACTGAGCTAAATAAGCATCCAACTTTGAGTAGAAAGCCGCATTCATTATTAAATGTGATAGTTAGGATGCTAGCTACCAACTCCCTCTCCTTTATTCAGAATAACACACACTATATACATCAATGAAACAGGGAAAAACCATACTATAACATATATCAGGGAAAATCCGAAGAAGATGACAAGGACAAAAAGATGATGACCAGAAAAGTGGTGGAATAAACCCGCACTTGTGAAAGAGATGAGAAAGAGAAGAAAAGAAGAATGATAGAAAGAATCCATGATCATAGAGAAGAGAAGAGAGAGAACAAAAGCCTATGTGAGGTTCGAGTCATCTATATATGATGACAAAATGAAGAAAAGATGGAAAAAAATAATGTGTCATATCCTAACAGTGATGATAGTTCAATAGTGAAATAAACAATACTTCGGTAAATTCAAACCCAAAAGTTTTCACCAGTTAAAAATCATTTATTATCGATTAGTGCATAACAACTTTATTATTGTGCATTTTAAAGTCTACTAGTTGTCTTTAAAATTGAATAGTCAACTAGCTCCATCCTAGTTGATATTAAAGTCAACTGGGTCCATCTTAGTTGTCTTTTCAATTTTAGAGATAACTAGTTGACCTTCAAATTTAAAAGTGAATTAGTTGCCTTTTAAAGGCAACTGAATTTTGGAGTCAACTCCGACATATATATATATATATATCAATACAACTGCGGCACATCATTCACATCACACGTGAAATAAAGGTGATACACAAACTTTTGCTTTCATTGATCGATCAGGATCAGTCTTCATCAAACATTACTTCAACTATTGAATCAAACAACGGTGACAATGTAAAACCTTTTCAAACCATCAAAGTTGATGCTGATACTCTTTCCGAACATTCAACAGTATCATAAATCAATCATCCAAACTTAACACAAGACACTGATCTTCTCAAACAAGTCCTCGAGGATCAACTACAAATAAAAAACTATTTACAGTGACAAGACATACTCATTAGCAGTATGCCTCAGGCCTTGGATAGATTGAATAATACAACTAGTATAATCTCATCGATCGAATCTATAAGGTCCACACATGTATCATCAACAGTCTCTAGACAATCGATCATCACCTAACCTGGTGATCCAGTAAGGAAACAAGTACAATCGAAATAAATAACACAATTATTCGAATCAACACAATTTTCTGGTTCGTCCTGTCAGGATGTCGCTAACTGGCTCGACGAATTTAACAGAAAATGTGACGATATAAAATTAGATGAAACTCATTGATTATCAATCGCACGTAGCTTGATGACACATGATGCTAAACTGATATTGTCAATGCAGTATCATTTTACGAATGAAGTTAATATTTTATTTTATTCATAAGTTTTCGACAAGGGGTTATGGACAAGATAAGTATGGACTAGGTGGTTATAAACAAAATCAACATCAAAACAAAATATTTTTCCATCTGACGATGACTTTTAATAAAGTCAAAAAATCATGAATAAAAGGCCATACAAAAGCTACATGGAAAAATTCCTATTAATTTGTTCCAATAGTACTTGCTAGTTGATTAAAAGTGAAGATCTACGTGATGATGCTGCCGGGAGTCCAAAAATGTTTGTGGCATAGTTTGTTTTATGAATATTTCAGTACAGATAAATGATAAAATCTTGATTTTTTTTTCTCAAAAAATGTGTTCTGTACCCTTTTATAACAACCGCGAGAACAAGCCCTTGTTGACCTGTTCCGATGGTTCTATTCTACTCGAAACGGAAAAAAATACATGCTAGTGTTACTTCCCACTGTATTTAGAAAAATAATAATATTGGCGAGACTTTTTCTTATTTTCCATGTATCTTGGCTTGAGACAATGATAGTATCTGAATTTTTTTCCAAACGATGCACCGTCGAAAGCTTAGCACGTTTTCAGAGCGAAATGACTGCGTGATGGTACAATGAGCCGTGTTCTTATGATTGTCGTACAAGTGGCATCCGACGATTTTCGACTAATATTACCTAGACCTTGAGTCTTTTATGACTCTTCTCGAAAACATTCTTACAAGTATTCGAAGCCGAAGCTCTGTTACCGAAAATTTAATGTAGATCATCATGTATCACATTCAGCCGAATAAGAAGGATGATGTGTAGTTTAATGGAAAAAAGAACAATCTTCGTTAATCATCTGCAATAGATGCAGGTATTATGCATTTAATTATTTTTATAAAATAAAATCCATTGTATTGATGTAAGATTACGAAAAAATCAAGTCAAAAGCATCGATGCATATTAAATTTCTCATTAAATAGATTTTTCTTTGTTTAATTATCTAAAGTATGTTTCTTTCAGATCGCTTAATTTTTGAATTACTCATTGATATAGAATAATATCAAGATGTAGCTTTCAGTAAGGCAATAAACCGAATGAGTCTATAGACGATCATCACATATGGTACAAATTAATTTTTAAAAATCTCAAGTAATTTTCAATGAAAGTATCGATACTCTATGATAAGTCTCTTAGATATGAGGGTGTATGAAATTAAATTTATGCTTTTAGCATTCTACATAAGTATCTCTCTTGTTCTTTTGTATTGTTGATGGTAAATTGAAAGAATATGATAATAATAAGTCACTTTTACCAGCTATCAGCATCTTGCCAACTTACTATCAACAATAGAAAAGGAAAAGAGACAAAGTACTAGAAGAATAGAAGAAATAAAAGTGTGTGCAAATATTTTCATTTTTGTTTTCATCAATAAAAAGTCTGATGAAGGAGGCTTCGACCCGTTGAAACGTCAAAAAAATTGAAAATAAATTATTTTCAGGAAGAATGTTAAGAATAAAATTGAATGTTTAAATTATTCAACTCAACAGGAGTTGTAATACTTTTATTTTCTTAAGTGAAGAAATTACCAGCTTATTGTATTGTGCCATTAAAACAAGTTTGAAAAAGTGAATCACACAGCAAATTTGTCAAATATGACTCACAGTGTGATATTTCTACCTTTCTCTTGCTTGTGACTTGCGTAAGAGTACTTATATAAAATTTAAACGTGTATGGTTCTTTTTTTTTCATTGCTTCATTTTGTGTATTATTTTCGATGTGTGAAAGTCAACAACCACTTCGTTTTCTTGCTTTAGGTGCTTCATTGACAGCTGGTTATTATAACTCTGGTTTAGCCTATCATCCATATGCTAAGCATTTGTTTGAATTGTTTGCGTCGGAACAGATTCCAGTCGTCATTGATGTTAAAGGTGTTAGTGGTGAACGCGTTGTACCGATGATGGTCCAACGACTCGAAACTCTTCTTGAAAGTAATGCTGTTTCGTACGATTGGATTTTGATTTTGGGTGGCACCAATGATCTCTGTTCTGGGCGATCAGCTGCAAATATTTTTCAACAAGGTTTAAAAGCGATGTATGAGATGGTACTTCATCGTACACCAGATACTACAAAATTAGTGGTGATGACTCTCATGGAAGTTGGTTTTTACCCCTTGAACCACAATAATAACAAGAAGAGACAAGCGTTGAATCAAATGATTCGAGACTATGTAGCAAATCATAGTACATCAGAGAGAGTATGCCTTGTAGATCTTGACAAAGGTATTCAATATCATTCTATCAATAATGTTGAAGAACGTGACTTGATTTGGGATGACGATATTCATTTGACACCAGCTGGATATGATCAAATGGCAACTATTATATTCGAAGCAGTCAAACAAAAATAAAATCCTTGAGTAATTGTTTCATTACTGTGCGAATGTGTTTCTATCCGCCGAAAAATTCCATTCAATACTGCTAATTGAATTGAAGTGTTGTTTAAAATCATCCATATCAAATTTAATCAATAAAAAATATGTCTTCTTCTTGTTAGATAATTAATTGAGAAATGAAATCTTTCGACTTTTCCAAAATTCTACTGATTCACAGTCAACGCAAGTGGTAGCAGAGTTGTTCAAAGAATTCAGAAACTTTTTTTGCCATTAACGTCAATTGCTCATGTGTAGAATTGGATGGAAAACATCGATTCATGTGGACAAATACTTTTTATATATAATTACTATGAGAAGTTAATAGAGTGGTAAAGAATAATAGCATGAGTCACATATCATTCATGAATAGCGTAGTGTTTAATATCTTTCATTTTTGTCTGCGTAAGATAAGAGTTGATTTTCCAATACATCTTAACAAGGAGAGAACATTTTGTTGAATAAATAATATATCATTCGAATGATTTTCGAGTTTGATACATGTCAATAACGAACATATAATAATGCACCAATGATTTTATTACAGTTCTGAAACTTTCTTATATGTAATTCGACACAAGATATTTATGGACAGCATTTTGGTAAAAAAGAAATCTTTTCGGAATCATTGATTTTAATACAATAGGTAGATATTTGTGAATAAAATAAAGTCGTTAACGTCGGACAATTATATTTACTCTTTGAGAGAGCATAAAAGCTAAAGATAATAGTATAAAACTCCTATCAAGGTGGCGTATTTGAATAAGATTATAGACAGTAATTAATTTTCCTGTTACTTCCTACCTTAACAACGTAGTAGATTCATCTGTTATAAAACTTCCTAAGCGATCAATATATTAGTATGAAAATGAATGAGATTGCTCATCATAAAAAATTATCTATAAAACATCCTTTAAAGTTCCATAATAAAAACGAAAAATGATGGATTGATTTCAAAACAGATCACTGTATGTTATCTCGAAGTAAAAAATTTGTCTTATCAAAAATGTCATTCATCAAGAAATTCACAGCAACAGTTAGCATTGTCGTCCACGTTCGCACGAGAAAACATTCAGCATATTTCATCGCCTAATGGAATGTTTAGATCGTGTTACATTGATATTTCTGTTGTTTATAAGATCATATTTAAGTGAAATTATTTATTTGATGCCATACATATAAATAACAAGATATATTCAATTTATATTTTACTTATCCTTATCTTAGATCTTGTTTTTTTCTATTCTACAGGTAGAACTTTTGTAATAGATTTGTTTGCTGATTTTTTCTTTGAATAGAAATTATCGAATTCTCCTTCAATATCTTCCAGTAAGACTCCTCTCGTTTCTGGACAGAAACGATAAACGAATACTACACCCAATAAACATAGAACACTAAAAAGATAAAATACTCCATGTATACCTAAAGGAGCTATTAACTCTAATATATAGGACATAATCGTACCCATAAACCAGTTGCTTCCTGTCGCTATTGAAATAGCCTTAGCTCTAACATTAAGTGGAAAAATCTCAGCTACATAAACAAAGACAACTGCTCCCCAAGAAAGTGCATAAAAAGCTACAAAAATAGTTGTAAAAACAAGCATAAGTATACTAGAACTTGTTTTGCAATTTACAATTTCTTCATTCGTTGTACTATTAGTGATGGTTGTTTTGAAAAGCGTGCAACCAGTAGCAAATACTGTTGCGGCTACAAGATGTCCAACTACCATACCAAAACCAAATAATATAAGAAGTTTGCGACGACCTAATCTATCAATTAAAAATAATGCTGGTATTGTGCTTAGAAGGTTTACACCAGACAAAATCAATAATGATATAATTCCTTTTCCAAGAATACTTTCATAAATAATACCGCCAAATGTAAATATAGGATTAATACCCGTTCCCTGATTTAGGATATGTATACCTATACCAATACCAAGTCTTTGTAACATTTTCTTTGTTGTTAATAATTCTTTAATTGAAACTTGATTACCTTCTTCTTTTATAGCATCAGCAATAGCATCTAATTCAGCTGTAACATCATCTATTTTACGAATACATTTTAGACTTTTCTCGGCTGATTCTCGACTCTTTTTCTTGAATAACCATCGAGGAGTTTCAGGACAGCAAAATATACCGATCATAATCGTGATTGGAGCAACTAAAATAATTCCATTTGACAATCGCCAGCCCCATTTGTGATTTTGTAATAGAAAATTGGCCACATTAGCAAGAAATAAACCAGTTACTATAGTCATTTGCATAAAGCCAGAAAGCATTCCACGTAAATTTGTTGGAGCTATTTCAGAGGCATATAATGGACATGCAAATGAAGAACAACCAACACCTGTTCCTTCAACAATTCGTCCAATAAGTATTAAAATTATTATCTTTTTTGAACCTCCAGGTGGAAAAATAACCATTGATGTACCAATTAAAAATAGAAGTGATGCCGTAAAAATAATGGCTCGACGTCCAAATTTCTCTGCTATAAATGAAGAAATAAATGCAGCACCAATAAAACATCCAACATTATATAGTAGTGTATAAAGTACTAAAAATCGTCTATAGTCAGAAGGTAAAGTACCTATCGGAAGATCACAGACACTTGCATTAGCATATAAACCAACACAGAAATCATTTTTAAACGAACTCATAACAACAATCCCACCAGTCACACCTTGATCATAGCCAAAGAACCATCCACCCAATGAAGAAAATGCTGCTAATAATATTGCAACATATGGCTTTCCATATTGAACATTTCTATGCTGATGATAATGAATTTTGCCTTCTGATTCTACCAATCTTTCGCATGTATCTTGATCAGTTTCACTTACAGATTCTATCGACACTTTGTCCATGTTTGATTATTCACTGCAAATTAAATGATACAAATTTTCTTTTGAATGATTGAAGTCATATTAATTAAATAATCAAAAATACTTGTACTATCTCATCATAGCTTTTATTCTCGAGAACTACGATTGATACTACTAACGACAAAATAAATAATAAATTTCAAACTTCTTAAATAAATTTACCTATTCAGATATCTGAATATAAACTTTCGTCTTCATCAGAATCTATTTGACATACCCTTATTAAATTTTATAATTTTTTAAAATATAAACCTTTGCTGTAGATATTAAATTTAAAATTTCTGAAATTTGTTTTATGATTTAGTATAGTAGAGACCTTCATCTGAAGAAAATTTTAAGACAAAATTTGATCGCATAATTATTTTGTAAAAGAAGTACCCTAGCAGACAAAAATCAGCAAACGCGCGAAAAATATGGAGCTTTTCCAATTATATGATCTTCCACTGCTGGACAAAAAATGATCTGTTTCTTACCTTAATGGCATAATGCGTGATACATTTCTTATCTTCTTTTTATCTTTCCTCGTATGGCTGTGTAGTTTTTTGCAACTACGCATTCCATTGAGAAGAACTTATCATATCAATAGTAAAATATTCGAGATTCTAAATGTACGTACGCCTCTTGTATTTTGCCGGTGTTACTATTTCTTTTGAAATAACGTCTTGCTTGTGAGTATGAGTAGTTATAAACAAAAATCTCACATCCAAATTGACACTTATATACAACAGTCACACTAACACCTACAACCAAATTCAACGCTTTATATGATTTAAGAACTATAGGCTTTGGCTGTCGATATATCTTGAAATGAAATAGCTTTTTGAATCATTGCTCTTTGTTTATCAGTGGTTTTATGTAGCTTACGTGTGACTCCTCACACTTGTGTAAGATAAGAGCACAAAAAGAAAAATGCGCCTTCTTTCTCTATTTCAGTAACGTACATTTTCATACAAATATCATGACAGTAAATACTCTACTGTTATCTGTTCCACTAACATTCATCCTCGATCATTTAGTATGAATATATTGAAAATTACTATCAGTACAACTAATCATGTTATATTTATATGTAGAGAAAGTATTCGAATTCAAAAATTGTATCTAGATATGTTTACTTTTATTGTACGTTTGAGTTTACCACATTGAGAAATCTAAATTTAATTGATCTGTCTACGTGTAAAGTCTTTGCACAACATTTCTATTCGATTTTCGTCTACTGAAAGATTGCAGGAAAGAAACAAAAGTAGTTGATTAGAATCAGAATTTACTACTCGTTCTAAATATATATTCAATCTTTTTCTGACTTAAAGTTAATTTATTAAAAGTAAATCCTTAGCAGGAGTCAACAATGACACTTGTACAAAATTTTTGATATAGTCCATTTGTCTATTTTCATTAAATCTACCTCAACCCAAATTACAAGAAAATGTTCTTATTCTTTCGAGTCGTACTTTACTATAATCTGTGATTTTACGGAATACTATACTTTCCACTACAATAGAAAGAAAAAAGACAATTTTATATAGTAAAAACGATATTTTCTACTCATTCAAATTTTTGCTTATAGCTAACTAACCGTAAGTCACAAGCAAATTTTAGAGGTATATTTAGAAAGAGCATCGAATTCTGGTTCTAACTAGCTATTTTTGTTTCTCTTCTACAATCTTTAATCGGACAAAAATAGAATAGAAATGTTGTACAGGCCTTTTACATGCAGGTTTGTTGAATCATGCATAAATTTTATGCCATCTGACGATTCATGAAGACTCTGAGAACTCTTGCTTCTTAAAAGAAGAAATATACTTCTGACTTGAAATCTCAATCAGAAGTACCACTATGTTATCAAAAGACTTATTAATTACATGAAACAAAAGCGACCCGATTTTGTTCGAGAATATACATCATTTAAGTAAAGTTTAGTTTATGTGTTAGTTGCAACTATTTAAGAAAACACCAACATTATTTGATCCCTCATTTGCGACAATAATATCAACTTTGTTATCTCCATTGACATCGGCCACTACCACAGACCTCACATTAGTACCAGCTGCATATGTCATTTCAGTTTCAAATGTACCATTACCAATGTTGAGAAGAATACCGATGTTACTTGAACCGCGATTTGCGACAATAATATCGAGTTTAGTATCTCCATTGATATCGGCTGTTGTTACTGAGAACGGACTACTGCTAGTTGAATAGGTTACTTGAGCTATAAACGTGCCATTGCCCATGTTAAGAAGAACACTGACACTGTTTGAACCAGCATTTGCGGCAATGATATCGACTTTATTGTCACCGTTAACATCAGCTACTGTCAAAGACCATGGCGTAGAGCCACTTGCATAGGCTACTTCAGCAGCAAACGTACCATTACCGGTATTGAGAAAAACACCGACATTATTCGCATTTCGATTTGCGACAATAATATCAAGTGTACTATCGCCATTAACGTCGGCTGTTGTCACATGAAGTGGACCAATGCTAGTTGAATATCTCACTTGAGCATCAAACGTGCCACTGCCGTTATTGAGAAGAACACCAACACTATTTGTGCCGTAATTTGCGACAATAATATCAACTTTACCATCTCCATTAACATCAGCCGCTGTCACCGAGGTCGGAAGAACATCAGTTGGATATGTTACTTGAGTGGCAAATGTGCCAGTCCCAGTATTGAAGAATATACCGATGCTAGCTCCACCATAATTTCCGACAATAATATCAAGTTTGTTATCCTCATTGATATCGGATAGTATTACAGGAAATGGAAAACTGCCAGTTAAATAAGTCACTGGAGCAGCAAATGAACCATTGCCGATGTTGAGAAGAACATTGATATTATCTGCACCATAGTTTGTAACAATAATATCGGATTTGTTGTCACCATTAACATCGCCTGCTGCCACAAAAACTGGAATAGAACCAGCTGGATAGATCACTTGATCAGGAAATCTATTGCATGGAGCTATTATAAAACGAAAATTGTTATTAAAACTAGCAACATTGTTTTCATGTATCATCTCGACTAGACAATAACTATTTGGCGCTTAGGTCCATCTCACTGAACATTCAGTCGCCAGATCAGTTTTTTTTTATAGTCTAAAACGATAAATTTTCCATCCTACCTTTTTTTAAATATCTAGTGACCAATTAATCACTTCACAAAACCTAAGCAAGACTAAAGGAATAAATGAATAAAGAGAAACGTCAACAGCTCCTTTTATAATGAAACTGTGGTACATCTTGATCTAGTACCAGCATCAATTGCCGACGGAGGAAGCAACTGTTTTAAATTAACAAAATCATTTCAAGTCTCTACTTTTCTCTAGAATCTATCTCAGTCATAGATATATTTCACATCAATTGTACGAATATTTATGTGTATATACGAATAAAAAAGTGAATAATGTCTTACTTGTTGTTGTAGACGTCGTTGTTGTTGTTGTTGACGTGGATGTTGTCGTTGTTGTTGTTGACGTAGACGTTGTCGTTGTTGTAGTTGATGTGGATGTCGTTGTTGCTGTTGTTGACGTGGATGTTGTCGTTGTCGTTGTTGATGTAGACGTCGTTGTTGCTGTTGTTATGGTTGTTGCCGTTACTGTTGTGATTGTCGTCGTTATTATTGTAGTTGTTGTTGATTTAGATACTGGAATTAAAGTGGCAAGTATTGCAGCAATAGCCGCACCAAGAATAAAAAGGCCAATTATAGAAAGAATTAAACAGACAGGTGAACATCGGCAACAAATACGTTTAGAATAGCTAAGTAGAATATTTTCAAAGTAAAATAAAAAAAAAATAAGCGTGAAAAAATGACTTACGATTTGTTTTTGTTTTTTTTCACCTTTTGATCACGTAAACCCTTGAAATCTGTTCCATTTGACCACGTACCAGTTACCTGCATAAATTTAAAAAATTAATGTAGATAAAAAAAGAAAAAATAGATATTCTTGCTTTAGTTTCAATTTTATCATAAAATTGAATCAAATTATTTGTTAACAGATCTTTCTTTTAATCACTGAAGTTCATAAGATAAGAAATAAAATCCTATATATTATGCTGTATTCAACAGCATAGTTCTTTCAACTTGAATTTTAATGTTTCGTACTTTCAATTCTATCTCATTATACGTCTACAATAAATTTGATAGAAATTGATTTATATAGTACATTTATAAAGGGCAGCACATGCGTAATAGTGATTTTTTTACAGTATCCAGTACATATTCACACTCAATAGAATTTTCTTTTCTTTTCTTTTGTATTATTCTTGTAAAATCCTAAAAGTTAATTACATTCAATGTTCATAGAAAATTCAGATTTATATAGTTTTAACAAAACTTGAAACACCTTGTCAACGCAGCCATTGAGATAGTGAAAATTGTAATTCATTTATTGCCCAAGGTTATTAGCAGTTTATGTGTAACGATAGTAGTGAGTGTTATAGGCATTTTGACCGCCAGTAACCCCAGTTTCTCAAGTAATTATCGAAATGCAACTAATCAAGACATTTCTTTTAATTGAATTCTTTCGATATAAATTTAGTTTTTCTAAAATTAGTTGTTCTATGAATTCAAATGTCATTATCCATTGATTGAAAGAAAGAAAATGTAGAAAGCTTACATAAAAATTATATTTCCTTATAGAAAAAGTTGATCATTTCTAAAGAAGTTTCAAGAAGAAAAATATACTTTAAATAAGACCTTATTCATAGAGTGACAGTTAAACATTTTTCAGATCTTTTATAATACGTATTTAGGCATATATATGGTATTCAATAATGAACATATTCTTCATTTTACTATCTCACTTGTGCTGAAGACTGAGGATCAGGCTTAATTTTTGTGGCACTGAAAGTGTGTGTTCGATTGTTTAGTGGTTCGATAAAATTTCGACTGGCAATTGATTTTGCAGATTTGGGTTTATCTTGATGATCATGAGCAGTCAAAAGAGCTGATGTCTATTTAAATATAAGAAAATAAGAATGATCCATGGTTCTAAGTATATACCGATGTGTTTTCGAGATTGACAGATTTATAGGTTGTTAAATGAATATTATTTGTTGGTGTTCGAATGGTTGCATGAATAACCGTAGAAGGTCGTCTAGTTTTTCTCGATGAACGATGATACTAGATAAATAAAATTGATATGAATAAAGACAGAAATCGGAATGATGAATTACGAACTTGACGAGGAACTCGGCATACAGATGGTGCAGAATGACATGAAATATGATGTATGCCTGTAGGTGTAGTTGGCACTACTTGATGAAGATGATCATCGGTCATTTTTTCATGGTTTATCGATTTGGTTTTCATTATAGTTTCACAATTCGAACAGCTATTGATGTGTTCGACAAGAAAATGAATGTTTGCATTTCATTTTATTGACACCTAGTATTATACACTGAAATCAGAAAGAACAGAACCAATAAATAATTATACATGTTGTATGCATCTTAACAGTGAGAAGATGAATGCTATACAAGGGTTTCTTATTTGTAGATATGAAGTTCTTAGGTTTCATTAAATTAATTTTCTAACAAAGAAAATTGAATTAAGGTTCTTTTTATTTTTGTATCTAAAATAAATTCATGAGATTTATTTGAATAAAATTGCTGTGCAAAGAAGAATTAATTGAAAACATCACCAATAATGTTCAGAATTGTTTTTACATTTGTATACAATATACAAAGAAAGTTCATCAGCCCCTTATCACATCAAATCACTGCCTGTTCAATTATGTATGACTCTCTGTAGAAGACTTGCTCGTGATAGATAAAATCATACAATAATATATTTGAATAGTAAGCAGCCAAATCTATTATTTGATGAGCCATTAAAATATAAATTCATCTGAATTATTTTTCAAATATCTGTTCATCTTATGATATTCCTCTCAAAGATCGAAAACTCAAGAATCTATTATTTTCTATCTCATTTATTTTCTCTGTAAATAATAAATACAATTCTTTTCTTTATTGTTGCATTTATACATATTCTTATTATATTATATTATAATGAAAATATGACGATTGTAAAATATGAATGAATATAAAAGATCTTGACATTCAATATATCGCATGATTTAGCTCCTGAACTGTAGGCACATTATTATCATGCACTATCTTGCGCTAATATTGTTTGTAAATCATTTAGAAATATGTCGCACCGACATTTGGTTACAGGTCATTTCATTATTGGTCTATTTGTCATATAAAGTAAAAAAAAAGAATAATTAAATTGAAAGTCTATGCCGTTTTCAATCACATGTAACATACGATTCAATGTTTGAGATAATGGACAAGCTTCGATACTAACAATAAAATATAAACCTATGTCGAAACTGAATTGAGCTTGAAATATTAAGATTTCCAGGTTTTAAACGTACAAATAGTTAAGCTTTAACAAAGTATTCGACAAAGGTTTTTAAGATTTACTTTCTTGTATTTTTAGTTTATTTTATTCAGCATACTTTTCTACTTCAAACTCATTTCATTTTCAATCTAATGATACGTTTTATCGTTGTGATCGAAGGTTCTTCATTATTCAAAAGGTATTCAATCATATATATTGTATTGAATAAGAAGCAAAAAAACGGAGCACCTTTTTCAAATAATTTTTTTTTCTTTCTTGATACACGAATTGAAAATGATGAATAGACATTCGACAAAATAGTGCATAACGAATTATTCATGTGATGAATAAGTATGTGTCTTAATGATCTGGCACTGCATTTTCTAGCCTCTAGAAAAATAACTTTTTGTGTAACAATTATCTGTTTGTTGATACTCATTGATATAAGTAGTCGATTTTTCAGTATTTACGTTTATTTATTTATTCATATCAAATGTTTTTCAATTTGTATGAACAATTCTTTGATTGAACATTCTCTTTATGATTTATTTCAATGATAATCTTGATATTCAGAATACTTCATTCTTCAAGATAATACTATTAATAAAAAAGCACAATTACATCGATAAGTTCATTCTATATTATTATTTTTTATCCAGTCACAGTAGATTTGGCTACAATAAAAAAAATATTATCTTATGTGGATAATATTGTTCGAAAAAAAAGACTGATTTGCAAATTTTTTTTAAAATTTATTCAATATACTAAAATAAAATATATTTTTAGTATTTAGATTACCTAAAAAGGCTTTTCTACATTTCCGTTCGAATCTATTCCATGTATATCAATCGTATAACTCTTATATATTTCCAACAACTAAAAATATGCTCAATCGTTAAAAACTATCCATCAGTAAAATATCTATTTAATGCAGAAGAAAAAAACAAACTGCTTATGGAGTATTAATAACTTACTAATCATTTACTGTTCCTTCTTCTCACCATAAAAAAATACAGGTAAATTATTTATTCAATGCAGAAAGTGATTATGAGAGATCAATCTGTACAGAAGTGAAATTTGAATAACAGCAATAGATGGTAGGTAATACAGTAAATGATAAATCACAGTGGAATTTTTGATCGTTACAGTTACGATCATTATCCATCATAAAGATATATTTTTTTGTTATATTTTTGAGATAAATTCACGTGAAAAACAAATGAAATGTTATATTGAACATGTCAAATCTTTCTTCATTAAAATTGTCAGTTTTACATGTGACTTATTTTTTCTTGCTTTTTTTGGATCTATAACTGATAATCGTTAATTATAAAGAAAGAAAAAATAAATATTAATCAAAATCACATACATGATAGAAATAAGAAGAATCATATTAAATATATATCACAAGAATGTGCTTTTTTTCTATTTTCATATGATTCATTCTGTGTTATACCTTTTTTCTTTATTAAATCCTATTTTACCATGAATATATATAGTTTTGTAGATCAAACATTTCTTGCTCTAAAAAGAAGAGAATATGTTGACCTGTTTATTATAGGTCATGTTTTATAAAACTAAAATATAGTTATGAATAAATACTATTTATAGATGCCATAATAGTAGTCTTGTTGCTTTTTTGATTTTTGATTTTTTCTCTCTAATAAAATGTCTTGTATCAATTATGTGATAGCAAAACAATTAAAAAGGTAGAAAAAAAATTGCTACCTTGATAGTTATCAGTGTTATAATGAATGTAATGAATATTTTTTTTATTCATTCCAACGAGAAGTCCCATGATGACTATGTCGATAAGGTAAGAAAATATTTATAAAAAAAAGGTGAATGATAGTTATATTGAAATAAAGTTAATGTAAGTATGATCGATGTCAATAATGTCATTTAATATTTCAAATTAGAAAAATTTTAATAAAAACAAATAATATTGATAGATACATTTGTGAATGATTCAGTATTAAGATCACTCAATATTTTATGCATAGTGTTATTGACTACATTAAAGATTAAAACAATAAAAGTTAACATTTTTATTTTTAGATTTGTAGTTATCTATCAACAAGTACATCAAACTAAATAAAATTTCGTTCATTCCTATTTTAAATGGCATCTTCTGAAAATATTCATTCACCATTACTCAATCCTCCTCCATCTAATGTATCGTGTTATGATTTATATAATGATGATGAGATATTATCACCATTACCAACAGTTGCTTTAATTTCTAATGCAATATCAACCGCTTCTATTGTTCCATCATTAAACACAGTTAATGAAGTAAATCCTAAAAATCAACTTGGTCAACGATTGATTAAAAAACTAAGATCTAAAAAACCTATTGCAATGCCTGATGTAAGTTATCGATTAGCTAGACGAAAAATATTACATAATCGACTGTAAGAGATATTTTTTTATCTTGTATTTTTTTTCAAACTTTCCTTTCATTGTAGTTGTATCATAAATGATTTCATGTGTATCTTTGGTTTTACAGGTGTTATTCTCATGATTATTGAAAATGAAATTACATTTATGAATATTAATCATAAAGAAACTCTTTCTAGTTTTTTAATTAAAATAATCATTAGTATTACAACTATTATTCTTATTGGTCTTGTGTTTTATTATCATCGTTTAGATTTAAGTCTATATGCTATTAATAATTCACTTAATTATTGGCGTGTTGGACTAACAGCGCCTAAAATATTTTTAATTTTATTTGAAGCACTTACTTGTGCAATACATCCTATTCCTCGATATTTTCCTTTTATTCAAAATTTAGACAATAATAACTCAACAATATCTGAATCTATATCTTTATCTTATATAACTATGGATGTTGCACTTGGTCTACCAAGTAAATATAAATATACTTTTTCTATATAAAATATTCAAAAAAAAAACATATTCATATTAAAATAGTGTTTGCTCGTATTTATCTAATATGTCGTTTTATTATGTTTCATTCTCATTTGGTTCGTGATGCATCATCACAATCATTAGGTTACCTTAATCAAGTATCAATTAATTTTTTCTTTCTTATCAAAACTTATCTTGCACAATGGCCAATGCGTTGTCTGTCAACAATTTGTATATCTCTCTTTTTTATTGGTAGTTGGTCATTACGAGCATGTAATTATACTGCTTCAGCTGAACATATGTCTATACTTGATTCTATGTGGTTATTTATTGTTACATTTACTACTGTTGGTAAGTGAAATTGCAAAAGTTTTCGAATGAAGTAATATGAAGTTTATTAATAGGTTATGGAGATTTAGCACCATCAACTTATTGTGGACGAAGTAAATAGAATAATAATAAAATAATATTTTGTTTTTTTTTATATATATTATTTAGGTGTCGGTGCAATTACCGCTTTAGTTGGTGTTTTATCAACTGCTCTTTTGATTTCTGTTCTTGCACAAAAACTTGTATTTACTCGATCAGAAAAATATGTTCACAATTTTGTATTAAATGTTGGATTGGTAAAAGAATATAAAAATCACGCAGCTAATGTTGTAAAATGTGCATTAAAACTTTGGTATTTAAAACGAAAACATCAAACTACATCAAATGAATATATTACAGCACAACGAAGATTATTTCGATCAATATGTTATAGACAAAAATTAAAAGAAGAACGAAAAAATTTAATTGATAGTTGTATTGGTTTACCTGAAATAATTACAATACAACGAGAAACACGTGTTAAAATACAAGAAAATACACAACAATTAAGAATAATGAAATTGAAAATAGATGAATTTGAAAATACATTTATTGATATGAAACAAACAATGGATAATATACAAGATACACTTCAATTATTATTGAACAAAATATCACAATAAACATAATTTCTTTGATATTAGCGATTTAATTTTTAATTCAGCTCAATAAATCTTTAATCACACTGAATTCGATAAGTTTGTGAACGTCTCAAAAAAGAAATACAATTCAAATTGAAGTAAAAGATATATACAAAAAACCATTTGCAATACATACTATGTGTGATCTTATTTTCTTCTTTCTATTGAATGGAATATACACAGAATCTATATATATATAGAGGAAAGTTTGTTTGTCTATCTGTTTATCTTTTTTTTTTATACATTTGGACACCGTGCGAGCTAGCGGTGCCAAACTTTTCATGGCATACTCTTAGATCCTGAGGAAGATCGAGACAGGATTAGGATGACCAGCGAGATGGTTGTGCTGAAATTCCACACAGGTCATGATACATTGCAATTTTTCAAAATCTTTGGAGCATTTGCTGCCATTGTTAGAACATTCACTTCTTAGAGTCACTCTTTTTGCACTGGATATTGGTATAAAGTATAGCAATACGCACGAGTTAAGAAAAAGGCAGTCACATCTCAACACTATTTGCTGAATTATTCGATTTAAAAATGAATGTAAGGGTATGCACAGCGGGACATATAGTAATAATAGATGAAAAAGTCTTAAGCAAGCCTTCTATATATCTTCTGTCGTTTTCTCATATGGTAAGTTTGCAGTATGAAAATTTTCTGGGCAACGCCGGATACTGCCGCTACTGTAATATAACACAATTATAGAAAGTGATACGTAGTTGTCTAGATCAATTCTGCGGCAGATGTGTATTGTTTTGGATAACATTGGAAAAATCTAGCTGCGATACTCTATAGTTATTTATCAGACTGCTGTATCGTTTGTTTTGTTCGATCGCCATCTTCATCTTTTCTTACATCAATGACATAAAAGGTTTGACGTATTTATATTGACAGTATTCCATGGTTTTCGTAGTTATCATTTTATGTGTTTTGGTAAAATAATAGGTCTACTAAAAACCCAAAAACTCGTATAGATTCGTCACAATTTTTAATTCAAATTTTACCTATATTTTCTCATTCTGTTATCTAAACCAATTTGACATTATTCGGCAAGAAATGTGTGAAGAATTAAATGACGAATGTAACGAAAAAAGAGGAACAAGAAAATGCAATGAAACACATTACAGTGCATATCATTTCTATGATCAACTTGATTTGAAAACAAACTAATATCAAAGAAAATCTGTTAGCTTTTTAACAAAGAATACATGTAGAAATAGCATTGATTATAGTCGCCAGACTGATTATCTATAAACTTGATTGGTTTGCAATTATCATGAGTAGTTTCAACTGTTTAGATCATTTTCTTTATTTCCAACCATATAATAACATGACGAGATGACTTGAACATGTTGAATCAGTAACATTATGAGCAATCTATTTGGTTATTTCCTCTAGTAATATTGAATATTGACAGGTAAATTCAACTGTCGACAAATCTTCACATTGTTCTAAAATTATTTTGATGTTGTTGGTCATCCAAATCCATTGCCACACTTAGTTTCAGCTTTTTGATATTCGAAAAGTCATTTTCGAACTCAACGAGAAGTATTAGGTGTAGCATAAAGGTTTATTATGATCGTCTTATTCCAGTGCTCATTAAAAATAAAAGCACTCTAGGCATGAAATGAAAAATTGAAGAGAAGATGTATACGATGGTTGTTCCTACTGGCAGTATGAATTAAGACATATTACATTTGATTGCATCCAAGAAATATTTTAGATGAGAGTAATGTCATTGGTTTCTTAGCAAAAGAAATTACCTCTTAATCAAATATCTGCATCTTTTCGATGTATACTGCCCTCTGTCATTGCATAGTCATTTTTTTTATCATTGGAGTAACTTATCTGTTTTTATCTGTTCCGCATCGACACACACACATCGTTTATGATATTTTAACAACACCGATTGTTCAGGAAAAAAAACAAAAATGACATCATTTCTTACATTACCTGTTGAGCTTGTCTATCGTATTTTGGACAATCTCAATGTACGAATATTGTTTATGAGCGTGTTTAATGTTTGCAAACGGCTTAATTTGATTTTCGATACATATCATCGATATCAGGTAAAGACTTTCATCTTTCTTTTCGGATAAGATACCTTTTAGTTTCATTATCTTATTTACTTCATCACCAGAAAAGATTACTTTGTTTGAATGATGTTTTCACATTGACATGTTTTAAAGGCAGTTGAATAGTTTCAATGATTCCATATGTATATGTTGGTGAATCATCAACTAAATTTATGAGGGACATTTTGTTTCGCTTGATTATTCTCGGTAATATATTAATAGCGAGAAAGTATGCATGTTAATAGAGTTATTTTCAATATTTATGCTAATATACTTTGTAAATAGAAAATTGTTATATCTCAAATATGACTTGACGAAGATCCATTAAACCTTCTTTTGACAATAATTTCCAATGAAGTGTTTGTTTCTTTTTACCGTTTTTGTCCAGCAGTCCTTGGCTAGAGATGCAGAAGTCTTACCGGATGTATGTGGTAAGTGGAAATTTTTTGATTTCTTTAACCTAAGATTAGATGAACTATCTATATATATATGATAATACTATAGTCAATTCAACGTGCAAGCATAATTATTACTTTCTTGATGAAGATGACCAAATAGTTTCATTGTTTGCACCCGATACAGATGTAATCATATGCCATATCCATATGAGTCCACTCTGAATCGGAAGGAATATTTCTTCATAAGTAACAACACCCGAAATTCTTCGAATTCGTATTATCAGTTGATATCTGCTATGACTTTTCTTTCATTATTAACTCGAAGATTATTGTTTAACCTAAAAAGCTCCACCACTATTCAAAAGTCCTCAAATAGTTTTTTTTATTTGAATATAATGTAAAATCTTTCATCTAAAACTCATTCACGTAGGTTACTGTTGTCGATCATACGTAATGATATGTGATATATCTTGTTTGAACTATAAAAACATGCAATTCTATAAATTAAATAGTTTATATCAGAGATAGAACTACATAGCAAATTTTATTAGACCACTCTGACTGTGCAATTAACATATGAAATGTAGTGTGGATGAAAACTTCCACGAAATAGTATTAGTAATTGATATTTTGTTTAGACAAGGTTGACAACCAAAGAGACAAGCTTAACTCGCTTCTTAGTAGTTATATTCTATATTCGAGCATCTCTTACTGTCTCTGTGTGTCCTTGAATTTGCTTATTATTCAGCAAGTTTGGAGGAATGGAAACAATCGAATATAATCATTGTAAACTAGTATGATGAGGGCTTCAACTTTCACATGTATATAAATTTCACTATCTACACTTCTCACAGACACTTACTGAACTGTATGTTTCGTGGATTGATATCGGCGCTGAAGGAGCAAAGAATCTAGCAAGTGTACTGCAAACCAACTCAGTGAGAAGGACACATCTGTGCTCTAAACTTGCATATTGAATTTCTTCATTGAACAAAGACACTCACAACACTATTCCTTCAGTCCAATAATATCGGTCATGAAGGAGCACAGTATTTGGCAAGTGCACTGCAAATGAATACAGTGAGAAAGACAATTTCTGCGCTCCCTTTCGATATCTTCAGTTTTTCCATTAAGTACAGACGCTCAAAGAATTGAATGTTAGGGGCAACAATATCGGTGTTAAGGGAATAGAGTATTTAACAAGTTCACTACAAACGAACATGGTGAGAATAATTATATCTACACTGAATCTCTGCACATTCAGTTTCCAATTGAATACAGGCACTCATCACATTAATTTTTTCGGAAGAGACTATCGATGTTGAAGGAACACATTATTTGGCAAGTCTACTACAAACGAATAGGGTGAGAAAAACTGTTTCTGCACTCAGTTTATGAACATTCAATATTCAATTGAACACAGACACTCACAAAATTGGTCATTGAGGAAAGTGATATAGGTAGTGAAGGAGCAAAGTATTTGGCAACTGCACTGAAAACAAATACGGTGAGGAAGATCATTTCTGCACTCATTTCCTGCACGTTTTTTTTCTTTATTTTCCACAGACACTCAAAACAATTAGTCTCTGGAGAAACATTCTCGGTAATGGAGTAGCATATTGTTTTGCAAGTACACTAGAAATGAACTGAGTGAGAAGATCATCTCTTAACTCTTTTCCTGAACATTCAGTTTCTTCATTGAACATAGACACTCAAAACACTCAATCTTGGATGGAACCGTATTAGTAGTGAAGGAGCAAAGTACTTGGCAAATGCATTAGAAACAAATACAGTAAGAACGGCAACATCTACATTCTGTTTCTACATTTCTAGTTTCTTTATTGATCACAGACGCTCAAAACACTCGAAATAAGAACGAACAATATCGGTGATGAAGGAGTAAAGTATTTGGCAAGTGCACTGCAGACGAACATAGTAGGAAAGGCAGCTTTTGTAATCACTTTTTGAATATGCAGTTTTCATCATTCAAAAAAGACACTCAAAACACTTAGCATCGCACGCAATAAAATTGGTAGTAGAGGAGCACAGTATCTGGCAAGTGCACTAGAAACTAATAAGGTGAGAAAGATAGTTCCTGCATATTCTATCTCTTTATTCAACATAGGCACTCACAATTCTCAAGATCGACTATAACAATATTGGTAGTGAAGGAGTAGCATATTTGACAAATGCATTAGAAACGAATACAGTGAGAAAGAAAGCTTCTATACTCAGATCTTGCATATTCGATTTCTTCATTCAAAATAGACACTCACAACACTGACTCTAGGAGGTAACAATATCGACGCTGAAGGTGTAAAATATTTAGCAGATATGTTACAAACAAATACGGTGAGAAAGACAATTTCTGTGCTTACTCTCTATATATTCAATTTCTTCATTGAACATAGACACTTATCACACTCAGAATCTCGTACAATAATATCGGAGATGAAGAAATAAAGTATTTGGCAAGTGCACTGGAAACGAACATAGTGAGCAAGTTAACTTTTCAATTTATTTTTTGTATACTGAATGTCTGCATTCAACACAGACACTGATAGAATTGAATCTTCACGCTAACAAGATCGGTGATGAAGGAGTAAAGTATTTGGCAAGTGCATTATTAATGAACATGGTAGGAATAACAACTTTTGCATTCGTTTCTCACATACTCAATTTCTTCATTCAACGCAGACACTGACAACGGTTCGTCTAGAGTACAATAGCATTGGCCATGAAGGAGAACAGTATTTGGAAAATGTGGCACGAAGTACGAGCAGGAAACTTAACGATTTACCATTGATGTTGTTGCCCGAAGAATGACTAATGTTGCATATTCGAAAGGTTTTCATATTTTCAGTAGTCTAATTTTCGTGCTTTTTGAGTTCCTTCACATGAAATATATGTAAATAGGATATTCCTCTAACAATGTTTTTATAGAGCGGTAAAATAGAATCTTGATCTATTCTAGAATCTCTTATGTTGAGAGAAATATAATTATCGCTCATGTTTTCCATTCACTATACTATAATCAACAGAATAAAGCGCAATATTTCTGCGCCCTAAACAGGATAGAGGATAATTATGCAAATGAGGCTTATAAATCTTATGACAAAGTCGATGATTCATTTAACTACTTGACTGTTAACGATGTATATATCTGTCAGAGCAGTTTTTATAGAAAAAACGAGGACTATTATTCCTTCAATTTGTTTTTTGTATGTATCTATGTGCTTAGTTTTGGAATAAGTATCATATACATAACCACGTTTTATCGGATCTAATATATATTTTTCAATTGCTCCTCTTATTATTCATTGCTCGATCAAGTTTCTTTTTGACAAAATCAAAATGGTATCAAGCAACGATTCTTATAATAGTTTGTCAACGTCTAATTCATCTTTGTCTGGCACTGATGATGAAATTGATTTAACTAAATAGGCACTTATTCCAACGGTGAATAAGGATCCATTTCAGTTTTCTGGCAGTGGCGAAGTTCAAGTCAAAGGAGCTGAAACTCCTATCGAATTTTGGAATTACATCTTTCCTGGAGATTTAGTATAAATCATTGTATATAAAACAAATGGCGAAGCTAAAAATGAATATAAAAATTCCTATCCTCATCAGCAATATTCACGTATAAATAAATGATATTTCAATAACTATTGATGAATTTAATGTTTTCATTGCCTCACTGATATTATAAGAAATAATAAGACAACCGAAATTTTAGTTGTATTTTTCAATAGATAAACTTTTAGCTACACCGACTTTCAATAAAATTATGGCTGCTGATCGATTTCAAGTATTACTCAAAATGTTACGTACTGAAACCGATCAAGGTCCTGACGACAAATTGAAAAAGATCTGACCGGTTATTAAAACTCTACGTTCTTAATTCAACGGAATACACAAACCAGAAAGATTTCTAGATGTTGACGAAAGCTTGTACATGTACAAGGGTTGCCTATCGTGGAAATAATATATTCCGTAGAAAAAGCACGATTTGGGTTTAAATTCTTCATGTTATGTGATATGAATGGTTATATTCTCGATTTTATTATTAATACTGGTTGCAATACACATTATAGTGAAAAATCTAGTGATTTATCGTTATCAAATCGAATAATGATGACATTGGTGAAAGATTATCTGAATTTAGGACACTATATCGTAATGGATAATTATTATTCCTTGTCAGAACTGTTACAATACCTCGCAAAGAAAAAGCAGTTGCCATTGAAACAGTTCATTCGACTCGAAAAAGTCTTTCACTCGATTTCAGAAATTCTAAGCGCAAAAGGAATGAACAAATTACAAGATATTACAGAAAATTAATGACATTAAAATGGCTTGATAAAAAATATGTTCATGTCATCCCTACTTCTTCTACTATATTGAAAGGTCGTACATTTTTCCTTCTATCCAAAAAGTCATGAGTGCCCAACAAGTACACATACACACATTTTTCATTTATAAAATTATCATCTTGAATGGCTGATAATTATAATTTTTATGCCAATGGGTTAAGTGTTGATAAAGAAAAACGTGTAGAAGGAAATAGTCTACAGGATCTACACGAGAAATTAAAACAATGAAATAATGAAAGTCCCCAAAATAGATCTATTATAAAAGACAAGCAACATCACAAACTGACCGTGATATTGAAACGGATGAATCAATTCTCTTTATTGAGAATAAACAAAAGTCATCCGCCATGGCTAATAAACATCAAGGAAATCAAAAACGTAAAATACATCGTGGTGGTAAAAAAGATAATAATTATATTGATCAGACTAATCCATCATATAACAACGATAAACAGCAAAGAACGAGTACATATTGAATATATTCAAGAAGAACGAACATCAAAGAGAATATCGGCAACTCATCAAAGTTTAATACAAGCGATACAAACGATTATGATATGAATAAAGGTAATAAAATAAAATTTTCCTCTTATTCTGTAAATAACCAAGCATTATTTTATGCTACCGATATGCATCTTACTTCTGTAAGAATTAAATGTAACCCACTTCTATTTGATAGAAATATGGCAAAAAATTTTGTACAAGAATTTTTTAAAAAAATTGAAAACTCATTTAGGAATAAATCATAGGTCAATCTCAGATCCGAGTTTGAACTAGTCCAATCGTGGATTATCGAGAAAATTTTTATCAAAACTCTTGTAACTTTTGATATAGATATTGGAATGAAATTTTTCTCGCTGAACAATGTTGAGACAACAGTGTTTCAGGTATTACAATCGTGAAAGGAGTGGACTCTGATGCTTATGGATAAAGTTCCGTAAAACATGCTCTTCAATGAAAAACTAACCATAACTTTATGAATTTTACTTTCATATCTCCTTTGACGATTGCGATACCTGAAACGCTGTTGTCTCAACATCATTCAGCGAGAAAAATTTCATTTCTATATCTATATCAAAAGTTACAAGAATTTCGATAAAAAATTTCTCGATAATCCACGATTGGACTATGACATATATAAATATATACACACACGTATACATGTTAGCTTGCAGCGACGAACAAAAAGAAAAAAAAACAACAGAGAAACCTCTAACATCTAATATAAAAGTGATAAGAGATGATCCGAGAGTTAGATATCAGTACATCACAATTCTGTTTTCTAGATGAAGATTGCTTACAAACGCCATCGAATATATATTAGTTCGAAAAGATATGATATTGAGAGAAAGACAAGAAAAAAAATTGGAGATATGGAGCCAGTATCTATGACACCAACACTCCGAAAATTTTCTAGAATACTCTTTTTAATTGCTTTCAAGAAATTGTATACTAATCCTTATGAATTATGCTATAAAAACTAATTAAAAACAAATGTAGTTTTTTTATACTATGATAACAAAAGGAATAAATGAAAGGGTCTTAAGAACAAAACCGAATTTAATATGTATAGAATATCATAGGAAAAAAACAATACCTGTTATTATTCGATTACTTAGTATTAAGATGAAAAATAATATGACCTAGAAAGTGAAAAAAAGGTATTGAAAAATATTTGTTCTAATTTATATACACTTGCTAGAAGAACGAAGTACTATCAAGACAATGCATACTACCATAGCTCCTTACATTCTACTTTTTCTTATTAAATATATTGATGGAACATTTGTATGTAAAAATGATGGTATGTTCGAAAATCCCAATGATCGTAACACATTTTGGCATTGTGCTCATGGTATTAATTATTTAAAACATTGTCCGGCAAGTTTAATTTGGTCGCAAACATTACAACAGTGCGTTTGGAATAGTAAGCATCTCTATTTATTTATTTCAACAAGTGTATTTGACACATAACAGATTTAAATTTTCTACAATTGCTTTTATTTATATCTTAGAAGAGGCAAAGAACATTCATTCATCACATTAAAAAATCTCCTATATAATCATTGCAGAAAATATTCAGTTTTTTACTACAAATTTAACGTATTATCTTATTTTAGTAGCGGAATCCACAATTACAGTAACAGCATCATTATCATCAACAATAATAACAACAACAGAAACCGTATTAAGTGAGTGTTTTAAATAGTATTCTTACAATTTGTTTAAGATGTCATTCCTATGAACTAATTTTTACCTTATTCTTTTTTGTGTACTTTCATTATTAGAATTAGCCAGGTTTCATGACATTCGTACCTCCACGATGAATATATAAAATACAAGAAAGCATTTTTCACCAAATTTTTAACCTGTATATTGAAAACAAATTTTCTTACAATAAACAACATCAAATCATGAAATCCACAAAAATAGGATAAAACAATTAGAATCTGTGATACTAAGAATGTTCGAAAAGTCATGATCACTTTATAAATATATATTACTCTACTGTAGATCAAGTTTAATTCAAAACCTTTTTTTTTCTTATTTGATAGAAAAGATTAGTAAGCTATTATTTTTAAAGATTAAGTTCATCAACACTGCAGAATAAGTAACACTGTTGGCTACAATACAGAAATTAGATTTTTCCTTGTCAAAAGCAATATGTATCATTTTTTTCGATATTTACTTGAATTTTTGCTGTTTTTATAAACTTCAGATCATTCAAATTTCTCATTGTGACGTTATAAATACTTTTTCTTTTATATTCTTTTAAAAAGGAAGCAATAAATCGAATTTGATAATAAGATAAATAATAAAATGGTCCAACGCACTTGTTTCCATGATTAGTAACGTTTTTGAAGAATCAAAAATGGCGTGTTTTGAATAAATGCACCAGTATTTTAATCATTTTAAATTGTCTCAAACAAATGATTATAAATCAGTGATGAAAAATTTTTATAATCCGAAACTTATAATAATTATAGAAACTCTAGTAAATATCAATAAAAATAGTACCCATTATTTTGAGTGTAAACCGATAGCGTTTACTAATGTTTCCTTTAATAATTGTGTACAGCTTCCTTCAAAGAGACTACAAATGAGTTGATTAGATTTTGAGAAAAAAGAATATACTATTTCGAAAAAGGACAAATTTGTCTAGTTAAAAATTTCATTGTATAAGTGCTGCAACCTATCATCTATGACTTTGTAATATTTCATTTTGACTATAGATGCAACAATGCAATTTTGTCACAGTCAAATATCCTTATTAATATATTTTGCTGACCTTCTGAATTTTAAGTGTAATAGACTCGTAAGACAACGGTATATTTTTCAGTTTTTCCATAATTTTTTTTATTAGCTTATGGTGCAGGCACCAGAAACTACAAAATAGAAAATAAAAATTTAAGGAAAACTCGCATGTAAAAGTATCGTACATTTTTTTCTATATAATGTTTAGATTGATAGTCTAGTCAGAATTTTGCATGAAACCTTTGCGAGAAACACTAAGTCTTAGGCACATTTTATTGTTAGGTTAAAAGAAAAGTTTTTTTTCTAGAAAATACTGGTTTATTAGTATTAACTAGGGCGACAAATTTAGCCTCTTAGAATGTTATTGATTCGGTATCAATCAATTAATGTTATCTATGCCATCTTGTTTTATTCTAGCGACAACATCAACACCGAATTATCTTCCTCCTCAATGCTCGAACTACATGTCAATCACGGATGCCACTCGTCGAATAAATAACACAAATCTTGACGCTGAAACTGATAATTCATATTTTAGTTCTACGCCCACTTGGGTCCGATTTGAAGGCGCTGCAGGTACTCGTCTTGTGGACTATTCTATCGCTTCTAATCGTTGCGGATCAGAAGGAGCTGGATGGATAAAACATGCTGTTGAGCCATCAATTGGCAAGACAGCGAACCAAACAGTTTGCTTCAATTGGAGTGGATTTAACTGTATTTGGCCTGTGAAGATTCCTATGATTAACTGTGATGGATTCTTTGTCTATGGACTTGTTGCGCCCGATCTTTCCAACGCGCGATACTGCACTATTTAAGTTTATCTGTTATTGAAATAAATAGCTAACCATTGAAAGGATATAACAAATGGTGAAAATATAGTCGACTATTTGACGAAAGTAATTTGATGTGTTCACATTCTTGACGGAGTTTATGGTCATCAGTTCAATTTTTAGAGAGACATGTGAAGTAAATCTGATGATCTCTGTTCACTATATGTTACATTTTTTCCAACCTCTTGCGCGAAAAGCAAAGAAAAAATTTTCTATAAAATTTGTTGCATGGAGAGCATATCGAAAATCTTTCATGTCGGCCATTTTGCATGGGACATAGAATATAATAATTCCTGACGCGCTAAATAAATCGATATTCCATGATTAGAATATAGCCTGTCCACCGGTAAAGCACTCGCTATTTTTTGACTTTCAGACTGACATAATATATTAAAGCAATGTAACAGTCAGCTGAAAATTGTAATTTTACTAAAATTTTCGTTTTATTTGCTAGAATTATGCAATCCTAGAAGGATTGAAAGGCGTGGCAATGCGCGCATTCAAAAAGATCCTTCAATGATAGTGACCCTAAAAAGTTTATTTCTGGTCAACTACTCACTTCAGACAAAATGTTTTTTTATTTATGTACGAAACCAAGTCATTAGATCATGCAATCGTAAAATTCTTTGTTCTGTCGTTTTTTCTCCCAGACAATCATTACCAAATCATTACAGTAACGCACTCATCGACTTTTTTAGCTCTCCAAAAAAGCATTTTTTAAAAACTTTAACAACGGAATGAGATGATTTATTGGTGTGAAACAGTAGTTCAATCTTCCATAATACTACTATTATTTCCATTTTTTTAAAGGATAAGGTACTGTTTGAAATATTATTCTAAACAGTAAGGTCCTTTTATCACTATTGTTGCACAAAAAATGCTTGATTTTGGCTGGCAACTATCATTTATCCTTGTTCTTTTTCAAAATGAATAATATTAATTGGTAGGAAATATATGAAAACCTGTAAAAAAAAAACTTTTCAATGAATAAGTTTGCTTGTTGTATGCTCGACAAATCTTCTGCATAACTTTGGCTAATAATGGTCCATTTTAGCTGAACAGATTGATGAGTATATTTTTAAGTATTTTTACCGTAATTTTCTGTCCAAGTGAAAATCAGAAATAATTTTCGATTGAACTATTTAAAGCACAAGTACGAGCCATCATCCTACTTCGCAATTTTGAAGATTTTGAAATCAGTTCCGCGCCCGGAATCAATACGATCAATTCCAAAATTTCGGAAATTCAGTAGAATCTAAACCCCAAGCAATTTCGTTGAAATCCCGAATAAAAGCTTTTTACATTAACTCGACACAAGACGAAATTTCTAAGAATTCTATCCAATTGCAGAATTACAACATCATTCATAGATTTTTATATATAATTACTGTTCATTGGACTAAATTCCGCTGTGGAATTTTGGAAATTGGCTCAAAGCGGATTTAAACACAATTCCTGGGAATTTATAGGAACTGCAACTGCTCTGAAATATCTGAATTTCGAAATTAATAGAATTGACTTCGACGGCAGGACTGATTTCGCAATGTTCAACATTGCGGAAGAGGAAGTGTTCTCACAAGTACCTTAGATTTCATTACAAGTACTATCGAGCTAACATTAGAATAATAAAGTCAAAAAATATTTCTCAAAGTCAATCATATTTTTATGCATTTGATTCCTTATAAAAAATATCGAAATCTATTAATTAATCTGTTGACAAGTTTTACAAGGTAGGTCAAAAGTTATTGTATTCAATAAAAAAATGAGATATCTCCATTAAAGTTCAAGCAAATAACCTGTTTTTTTATCAAGAATATAGGCATATGCAAAGTTTATCTTCATAAAGATATGTCTAGAAAAATTCTTTGTTAAATGGTTCTATTAATGTCAACAAAAAAAATTTTACTTTTTCATAGATAGAGAAAAGACAGCATACTTAGCAAAAGGTCTCCGTAAATATATCTCTATGAATATAAACCTTGAACATGTCTCTATCATTGACAACAAGAAAATTCCTCTTTTGCTTGAACTATGATAGAGGTATTCAATTTTATTCTTCGATGTAGTAACTTTTGGATCATCCCGTATAAATGGATAAACAAACGATTAATAAAATAAACACATCTCACGTCTTAATTAGCTGTTTTATTGCCAAAACATGCGAAATAAATATATGTTCGTTTGCATAGAAAAAAATGCATCAAGATTTTAAAGTAACATTGTAAATGTCAATAGCAAAGTTGATCTTAAGACTTTTATGTTTTGCTGAGTTCATCAAGCTTGCTTAATAGTATAACTTCGGTTGGTTTCACTAAGCGAGCACATTCAGTGCCATTGCGGTAAAAAATAATTGTTGGTACTTGTTTGACACTGAATTCAACGGCAACTTCATCACTAGTCTGTAACACAGGACATTTATAAAATTCAGTGCCGGACGACTCTTCATACTTGTGACGTATGTACTTGAGTGGATATTCAACAGAGTCTCGTCGAATTTCACTGTAAACAAGGTTGTTAAAAATATGCTCAATTCTCATTATTAAATATGTAAAGATTACTTCAAATTGAACAAAATCACGACGAGTTTTTCTTTACAGTGCGCAACTCGTTCTTTAACTGCTTCTTTTGATTCAAGTGTCGTCCAAGGTCGATGCATTTTTTCATAGTCTGCCATTATTACCTTGGAACCTATTAGACAAATGTGTTAACGCTAAAAAAATATTGAATGTGAGAGTTGCAGGAAAAATAAAATTCTGCAGCATAGAAGAAAAAAAGTGATTGCCTCGTAAAAGGAGCTGTTATAGTTATCGATATTTGTTTAGATGAAGGACATAACAAAAGAAAGGAAGAAAAGACTTTAAAAAGCGACACACAAAGCAGAAAAATGCAAAAGATTCGTTACTTGACAACGCTTTAAATCAATTTTTAAAATTATTTGAAAAGAATCTACTTAAAAGTGTATTTATTTGTTAGATACTTTTCTCTTCTTGATATTAGGTTGATACAGAATTTCTTTTTCTTTTATAGATTATTCTTCTAATGAGTAATTCCCATTCAGAAAAAACCGCTAAAAGTCTTTCTTGGACGACGCTTGTGAGTGAAGCAGTTGAGGAAGGTAAACTGTTTGGCACCACGTGTCATTTGTATTCGAAAGAATCAGCTGATGACGAATCCCTGCCGTCAGAGTCGTGTTTATGTGGCCGTCTTCTACGGGAACATAGTTTCGACGGGAAATCACAAACTGATCTTCTTTCTACAAGCAAATATTGGGAGAAATTTGAGCATGCTACCGAAGCTCCGGTGACTGTATATGGAACATGGAAAAACACAACAAAGGTAATTATATTGACAATTACAAATTATACATTTTCTAATCTCGCCTAAATTAGTTCATTCGATGGGATCATCAACGAGTGAAACCGCTTGCAGCTAAAGGAACTAACTACAACAAAAAACCTAAGTATGTTTTTTATCTAACTAAAATTGCATTTTCATCACAGAGTCGAGAACGAATCTAGATTGTTCCATTTTACAAAAAGTGAAAAAAAATAATGCTTTTTTGAAAAGAACAGACAGAACTTTCACTGATGGATTTACTTTTTGGTCAGTTCGTTCAAAAAGTATATATGATCATGTGCAAATGTTAACCTAGAATATCTCGATTTTCCACATTTTTTAAAAATCTGTCTTTAGATAAAAAATTGAGTGATTGTTTCGTTTTCTTTTACAGCCATACATAACTTCTCTACTTTTGTTTAGATAGAAATTTAATAATGCAAAGCTTGCTTTTCCTTTGTTTAAACATTGAGCTTATCGATCATGTTATAAATAGAGAGCTATTATCTCTAAAAATAGAAATAGTAGCGTTCGAATCCTATGAGTTTCGAAGTCTTCAGAAATTTTGAATCCAAAGCCATATAGAATTACGAGACACCAACAGATTGAATTATGGAGCAAAACTAATCTATGAAAGGATCTGCAAGAATCCCAAAGTATCTAAGGATAACAGGGAATTCAAGGATGTCAATGAATCCAAGAATATCAAACATGACCAGTAGGTCAAGGACTCTACCGATTTTAAAGATCTGAAGGAATCCAAGAATTCCAAGGAAATTGAAAATTCCATGGAAATCAGGGATCCTTGTCTCGCTTGGCCTCCTTGGAATTTTTGACATCTTTAGGATCCATGGGTCTCTTGGTATCGTAAGCTTCTTTGGAATCCTAATCATCTTCTTATTTCTGGGATGCCTTGAATTCTTTAGCATCCTTGCAGATGCTTTTGGCCGATTAGTGCTGTTCAGCATTTCAATCTGTCGGGATCTTCTAATGCGATATGACTTGTGATTTCATGACTTATGAAGACTTCGCAGTTCACGAAATTTGGCCACGCCTAAATCAAAACACGATATTTATTATTAAGAAATTCTACGAATATTAATCATTTTGAAACTTGAAAAAGAAACTAATTTAGGCTGTCTTTTTCACTTTCTATTAAAAAAGTTCTTTCACAACATGAGGTAATTTCTCTTAAGTTTCTGATTAAAGTGTCATTAATTTTCATATCTGCGAAAATGGAAAAAATTATAGCCTATTCAAAACGTCCATGCCTGTCACTATTTGTTGAATAACTCAAGAATGGAAACAGCTAGAAACCTGCGATTTTCGCCAAGTGAAGGAGTTGGTACGTGGTCGTCATTTTTCTTCTATATTGCAGAAGACAAATTCATTTTAAAATCAATCCTAGTTACAAAACATTGCAGAATATGCAGGATATCAATCTATTATTTCGATGAGATTTTGATTTTACTATGTGATCTGGGTAGAAGGACTTCAGATCTATAGCTTAAGGTACGATTTAAATGTTTATCTTCACAATTACTAATATTGAGCAGGTGCTGTTTCGTATTTGCTTCTCGAAAAATAAGGATTTATCTTGAATTTTCTTACTTTTTATTAAAAAATTTATCTCAGTAGCAGAATAGTTACGCGCATTTTTTTCGATGTTCCGTAAAATAAAGGATTTATTTTAAAATACATTTGTCTTCTACAATATAGAGAAAAAAAGGATGACCACATGTCATCTCCTTCGACTGGTGAAAATCACAAATCTCTAGCTATTTTCGTTTATGAGTTATTCAAGAAACAGTGACAAGCACGGACTTTTTGGGCAGACTATACATTGTTAGTAAAAGTATCGTTTCTTGAAGATATCTTGATAAAGATTCACCTGATTCTTGCTCTTTTACATTTAGTACAAGTCTTTCTACAATAGCTAATATAATACGCATGGATGTGGGTGGTAAGAAACCTAACTTGCTTATTAGTTGTTATGGTGGAGCAAAATATTTTAAAATGAACCATAAATTGGAAAAGGAATTCATCGAAGGTATTGGTCAGGCAGCTGCTACTGAAGGTAAATCAATGTCTTTGATTACTACAGAATTTATTAGAGAAACTAGTCCATTATTCCATAAATATCCTGGTCACTAAGGCTGAATGGTTAAGCTGTTCGACACGTAGTGACAAGGCACTGTGTTTGAATATTGATATCATTCAGCATGGAATGACCTTAACCAAGTCACTGACGGCTGTCTAACTTGGATCACCGCTCCAATACCATAATAAATACGTTGTGACATACATCAGCCTTTGTAGCTAACACGTGAGGGTGACGATGTATGGGAAACTTCAATAATGGAGCTAAAGAACTCTCAGTTAGAACAACATTACCTCTAGAACTACAACTATTAACAGTTGTAGGAAAATATTACGCTTTCGAAACTGTTGATAGACGATACCTCATAATTAAAGATAGTCGAAAGGTGGGATATTCTTCCTCTTCTTTCATATATATCTTGAGAAGCTCAGTCATTATTGAGCTCGATAGTTTCTCATTTCGTACCTAATGTGGCAGGGTCAAATTAGATTCTGCACATCGAAGCTGAAAAATATCAGCAATACATACATATCCTAATGACACTTTTATTCTTAGCATGTTATTTTATAATCCTAATTCTCTGTTATTAAAACCGAATGTTTTTAATACGATATTGAAATACAATACTACGTGCACTAAAAAACTTAAGAATCTTATTTTTCGACAAGCTTGGGTACTTTTTTCGTGTCGCTGGCTAGATCATATTAAAGCCTGGCTTTTGATGTAGCCTCCGTTGGTCATTATTATTTGTTAGCTTTATGAATTATCCTTCAGAATAGCAATACACACATTTTTCAGTGTAGGAAGCTATGAATCTTTATAGATCTAAACTCGGATCAGGTCTAGGTTTTTCTTTTGTGTCATGACTGGGTTTGAGTTCATATCCACATATAGCTTGATACTCGATCAGTATATAGTTCCGAATTTGCTTAGCATAAAATACAGAGAAGATCCCAACATATATATCTTCATTTTGACTTTTTATCTGGATGCAAACAATACATAACGAAATCTTCGTCCTTTATTTAATCGTGAGCACAAAAAGTGCCAAATATTGGTAGAACTACAATTTGTACAGTAAAAGTTGTTATAATTGTGTATCTTCAGTTTTCAAAAAAAGCAAAACAGAATTATTATGAGCTTTATTTTATAGATTGTACAGTTCTTCATGCTGTATCTTGCGATATATTTTGTCTCTTGAATAATACATAATAAGGGATTGAAATGTGACATATAAAATCCTGCCACTTATTATAGATCATGTGATTTTCTTATATTCGAAGGAGTATGGCTTTTGAGTACGGGTTTGAACAGCGGTGTATCTAAAGTAATTGGACAAAGCGTTCGGCGCTATGCATTGCTAAATGAAAAGCCTCCGAATCATACTCTTATTGGTCTTAGCAGTTGGGGTTGTTTGTCTGACAGAACTCGACAAGTGCTAAAACAACAACAAGTATAGATTGATAAATAAATGTCAATAGTTAAATTAATCGCTTATCATTTTTCTGTAGGCACAAATGAAGCCAATTACAAAAAAAAAAGGAAACATAAGCAATGCTAATATTTCGTCGTGGCGTACATTAGATGAAAACCAAGTAGATACACTTGAGAGTAATCATACGCATTTTCTCCTGCTCGACGATGGCAGTCAGGGAGAACATAAAATGGAAACAAATACTGATCGATTTTATATTACTGATGAACCTCGTTCAACCTTTGTTGATGAGATAACAACATTAAGTGGTTGTCATGCGGTAACGATTATTATTGAGGGAGGTATAAATTCCCTGAGTGTGATTGAACATGATCTTTATGCTAAACGTCCAGTAGTGATTATTCATGGTAGTGGTCGTTTAGCTACTGCAATTGGCAATTTATTGGAGCTAACACGTGAACAAACTGATATTGGGTATTAAAATAATTAAGTATATGTGGTAAAGTATTTTTTTTTCAATTCGATTTCTAGAAGAAACGAAATTGAGCGACAATTGAAAAAAGTTATATCGCATCGGACGAAAAACATTTCAACTAAAGATTTCGAGCGAACTCAATTTATTTTATTACCCGCGAATCGACCATATTTAAATGTATTTCAACTTGATGACAATAAAAGTCTCACTGATACTATTCTCTTAGCTGTTTTTAAAGGTTAGTATTGTGAGAAAGTTCAATGCAAATCTATAAATATTTATTCATATTTAGCTCAAATGAATCGAGGAAATGAAGAAACAAATATTGACCGAAATCAACGCTCCGATCGCGTGAAGACTATGTTAGATTTAGCTGTTCAGTGGAATTATGTTAATGTTATTGATGAAGTGCTTGAAAATAAAGAGGTATCTACCATTCTTTTTTGTTGAGTCATAATCAATATGATGTTATTAATACATACAGGCAATTAATTATGATCAACAATGGAAAGTAGAATTGTTTGAAAAAGCTTTGATTGCCGATCGACCAGCATTTGTCGATTATTTTCTTCGAAGACAATATGATGTGCTCGAAACAGAAGAGTATATCAAATTTAATAAAAATAATGAAAAAAATATTCAGAAGATCGTTACTTCGTTTCGTGTCGCGGTTGCATCATTAGAATTGTTTGATAATGATTTGGCAACGACTCAGGTGAATAATAATGAAGATGAAATTTCAATAACTGATGATACAGCTCAATATAAAAATGATATTACCAATGTCCGTGCTGCCTACGCTCGTAAATTTATCATTGAAAACTTATATACAAAGCCAATCGATCATCTTAAGGTAGTACTATGTGTTTGCGTCACAATTCATCTCATTGACTAGCCTTATAAATGCAATCTACTCAAATTTAAAGCAATGAATGATATCACTTTTTCAATTATTACATTGAGGTAGTTCTGATAAAAGAGAAATAGGTGTATCATTAATTGCTCTTGTCAGCCTTGCGCAAAAGTATTCGTGATGTGCAAAACACTCGGTCACGCGTACACAGTGTTGTGTCATGTGCACTAAGCATGACGCAAACACGAAAAGTGCAACATTAGATGGTACCTTTGTTTGCACTAGTTTTACCGACGTTATGTTGTATGTACGCAATGTAACACTCACCCACTCATGATAACCCGTGTGAAAAAGTGCACATACAATGGTACGTATGCAAACTCTGGTGCACAGGTTGATATAAGCAATTTGATCTCTTTGCTTTAAGGAAAAAATAAATTTTCTGTCTATCCAGTTTTAAATATGTTGCATGAAACGTAAGAAGATTTGTTGAACTAAGCTGAAAGACTGAATATAGATTTTTATATTTGCCTATATCCTAAAATGAATCTTGTTAAAACAATCTTCTATATACAAAAAAAATACGAAAGCTTTCTGTTTAAAATACAGATATATATTGGTTTCTTTTCTGTATTAGGACTCTGATCAGGTTCGTTCACTTAATGATCTTGACAACTTATATTATCGTCTCATTGGACTCTATGCCGAATCATTTTTTCACGTGCGATTGGGAAAAGACCGTATTGAAAGAGATTTATGTGGCGTATTTCGTCGGATTCGGACGTACTTTCAATGCTGCAAGAGGAACACAAAAGTATTCCCCAGCAAATCTTTGGAAAAACCACGCCTGAGTCAAATACAACCAGGTAAACCAAATGTGTTAAATGCTGTAGTATCAATCACTGGAATAGATCCAATTCAAGAACTACTTGAACATTATGGCTATCGTAAATCGTGTGATAATCAAGATATGCTACGTGATATCTTTTTGTGGGCTGTTATTGGAGGACATGCCGAAATGGCTTTTGTATTACTACTTCAGCTTAAAAATCGAATCATTGCAGCTCTTGTGGCTGCTGGCATTGCTCGTAAATTGATGTCTAATACAAGTGGATATTTGGACCGATTACACAAATTCCAAAAACAATCTGAAGACTATGAACAATTTGCTACAGCATGCATTGATGCTTGTTATAAACGAAGTGAACGACGTGCTTGTCAACTTCTTTTACGAGAAATTCCTTTGTTTGGAAATATAACTTGTATGCAAGTAAGTTTCTCTTAATTTAGATCTCCATTATCGATTTATACAAAGATTTTAGATAGCTATTTCATTTCGTATTAAATCATTTATTAACAGTCGCTGTTTTGATCAAGTACTTGATCGACAATGGCATGGAACATTGAAACAAACAACCAATCGACGTTTGTCGTCAATGATAGCTTTTATAATAAGTCTTCTATCGATTGGCCTATTCGTTCCAATAATTCTCACCTATCGAAATGATGGCATAGACCAGTATAAGCAAGAAAACGTAGATCATAGATACGTATTATTAATTTATATTGATTTTATCACTATTATTATAGTCTAACGTTTCCAATAAGGACAAGAGACCACCTTCTAATCACCAGTAGGATATTATTATTGAGTTAAGACCGATTGATTAAAGTTAATATTATAGATGGGACGGTATTGAAGATCAAGATGGTATAAATATGAAATATTATCAAAAAGTGCGACAATTTCATCGAACTCCTCTTGTTAGAATGTGGTATCATTTTGTATGTTGTTATTTTTAATCAAAAGATATTTTCATATGAATTGATATTATTTTTAGTTCGTTTATATTTGGATGTTATTGGTATTTAGTTACATGATGTTATTTGAATTGAAAATCAGAAATTCGGCTATACATTGGACAGAATGGTATGTAATCGCTACTATTTCTGCAATGTTGATTGAAGATATGCGAAAAGTAAGTTGCATTGATACGGATAAAAACAAATTGTCATCTAAAATAGATTTTTGTCGACTATCATACAAAAATGTTAGAAAGATGGCATATGTCTGATGTGTGGATGGTAGGTCTATATGCACTGCCTTATATTCTATTTTACTCTGGTATTGGACTGCATTTTGATTCGAGAACTCGACCTGAATCGTTTACGGCTGCCAGGTTAATATATAAATAATTTTAAAATAAGCAAAATACAACTGAATCTACTTCCAGGATCGTATTAGCAATAGATCTCGAAGTATGGTTTCTTTTTTCATTGCGTTTTGTAAGTGCTATAAAACTTCTGGGACCAAAATTATTTATGATACGAAACATGGTAAGCAAAGAAACTAAAGTATTGAGTTGCGAGCCAAATTCTATAGACAAACATTGGATACTTAATACAATACTTCGTACTTTCGCAGTTTTTATTTGAAAATTCTGAGCGCACAGTACATTTGTTGTAGTATCAGTACCTATATTTTTTATTCAACAAATGCGCTTCGTACTGGAACTAAAATACTATTTACTTGAATATTTTTGTACTAAGTACCTGTGCTACAGTACATTTATAGCTATAGTACCAGTATTCTAAGTGCAAATGTACTCAAAATGATCTTCTTTTTCTGATCTAATAACTTTAGGCATCTAACTTCGAGTTCTTCTGTTGAGTATATACTTCTAGCAGGCGTACCTCTTCAAATGCAAAAAAACTTTTGAATTTGGGTTTTGTCTGCAAGTAGAAAATGTATTGACAAGAAGAAACATACAGGAATATCATCTCAAGTCGCAGTTTGGCTGAGATATCTGTATTTTACTATAATTTCCAATTTGGATCTTATTTTTTTGATGAAACCGAAGTTTCAATTATTATAACTTGAAAATTCGCTTGCGCCAAAACCTTAATTAGACGAATTTCTTACAGAGTTTTAAAATTTTTGAAAAAACCTATCTTTAAGATATCAGTATGTTGGCACCAACACATTTTTCTGTGAATGCTGTGTCAGGTACGAGTATTTTTAAAGGTCTATATCTGGGAAGATAAATTGTTGAAAAAGTCTAAAACTTGGTGCACAAGCTATTCTAGTTGAAGGCAAGGGGTGACTGAAGTTTTAGATTCAAATTCGATCCTTTGATTTTATGAAAAACATAAGATTCTTGTAGAAGATTGTAATGCAATATAGATGTCTAAGGCAAATTACAACTTCGGCTCATATTCTTTTATGTCTTTTTTAATCTATATATGTCTTACATGCGAACAAAGTTTGAGCTCAAAAGTTTTTGGTCAACAGAAGAAGTTTCCTTTATCTAATAACTATATTTTAAAAGGTAAAATATTTCTTCAAGATTATTTTTCAAGTCAACAGCCAATATTTGGGTTCTATTCCTGCAGATATCACTAAACAACGAAAATGTCAGATAAGGAAATGGAAATTATTAAACAAAACCAAATATAATATTGTACTCAAGTACAGTGTACGAACTACGTTCGTACTCAGTACCAGTACTTGAGCACGATGGAATTTAGTGAAGTAAACGTAAACTTAACTTCAAAGTACACGGGTTATGTAAAAAATATTTGAACTTTTACTTCATGTACTTGTACTGATCTAATCTCTGTCTACAGAACTAGAGTGTAAGATAGATTTACAGTATAACATACGCCAAAGAGAAAAACAACGCGTCATTGTATAAATTTTTGTACTCTAATTTATTGTTCATTTTAGTTACGCGATTTGATCGGCTTTATCTATATCATTTTTGTATGTATTGCCGCCTATGGAATTGTATCAAGATCACTCACCACGTATACAAATATTGAATTTAACGCAAGAAATCTTTCGACTGCCATCTTATATCGACCGTATTGGTTTCTATACTCGATTGTTGACGATGAAAAAAACGATTTTGATGGTGAGGAAGTTTTCATGATCACCAAAAATGTACGTAATTTTTGTTATTTAGCAATTATTGTATCAGAGTCTAGCACAATAGATGAAATTGCTGGAGCCACGACAAATCAGATACTACTTGCTTTTCATATGCTTTTTATAAATATTCTTATTCTTAATTTATTAATTGCTGTCTTCAAGTGAGTAATTAATAGAGTACAAAGAGCGAAATTATCTCATTTACTGATTCAGTTTTACTATCAACGATGTAGAAGAAAAGTCGGCGTATTTATGGCGTTATCAACGATATGAATTAATTCGAGAATATTTTGAAAAACCTGTTGCCGCTTATCCACCTTTGTCATTGCTAGGCTACTTATGGCCACTGATGAAATACATCTGTCGATGGAAAGGTGTTTTAAGAGTTTTCAGTAAGTACTAATGATAAAAGTATATTGAAAATTACAAACTCTCTCGGTGTAGAACACTTCGAAAAATAACATTCATCAAAAGATATTTTTCGAAATTGATGCTAAAAACTTTTATTTAGAACGATACGGTACGCCGGAGATGAATACAGAATGGACTGATTTTGAAAATGCCGCAACGTACAATCACGCACGAACTTTTGTCGATCGAATGTATTATGATAGTTCAACACTTATAATTCCTACGTATGAATAAATGACTTTTTTTTTTATACTATGTAATTTTTTTTTATCTTTCGTAGATTTTCGGAAACAGACGAAATGAGGGCAGAAATTGAGGCTTTAAAACGTAAAAGCAATCAGATGTATACTACCATTGATAGTATAGATGCTCAATCGAAGCGAGTATGTTTTAAAACATATTGATATGATTTTTGATATTTATATGGTTTATTCAAAGATGATTTCTGCAATGAATTGGATGATGGCAGCTATGGATCGAGTAAAAATGTCATCACAACGGCCACCACCATTAATGCTTGCATCAAGTTCAGAAGCTTGAAATTGAATAGACAATATACTTCACCTATATTAATTATTCTATGAGAATATATTTTCAATAGATATCGTTTATGATTAAATTGATGTTTGTGATCTTTAATATTTATTTTACTAGTTTTTCTTTTATTTACAAACTTGATGATTAGTTAGCTGAAATTGAATAGTATTGATTTTGTCTTGTTGGTGACTCATATGAAAATATAGAAAAAATAAAACTTGGAAATTAAAAAACAAAGAAAATTTAAAAAAAGTCTAACTGGTTATTTATTGTGTTTGTTTTATCACATGTCATCTAATGTCAACATGTGGCAATACGTTACTATTGTTTTCTTGAAGTATTAATATAGAAATATCATGCTGTACCGTAATAAAACTAGCTATGGCGAAGAATACAAGTGAGGTTACATGATTTGAAACTGTTTTGTTGGTATTTTAATATTTTAGCAGTACTTTTTCTAATATTCGTTTGTTCAGACTTTATTGTTTTTTCAAATCATTCGCCTTTTAATTCTCTTCGGTATAATGCATTTCTCGTTAATGTCAATAACAATAATCATTTTCTTAAATATGCTTCAAATGAACAGTCTTAGATAAAGAGTTTTACAAAAAAATTTTAATCGCATTTTTTTGATAGCATGTTTGAACTCTTCTTTAAAAGTATCTTTCGATGTAACATATTTCTAATTAATAGAATGAATATATTCGTTCTAAGTTGAATATGTTTATTGGAGTTTATTTTACACTACTGTAATTAATAGTCAACGGTGGTTTTCGATATAACCGATAAAATTGTTTTGATGCCGGTATTGCATTATGTAGTAAATGTGAAGATTTTATACTGTCGTTTTGCGAATTGTTCAGTTTGGCTTCAATGACTATTTTCGACCAAGAAGGATTATGCCATTATTAAGACATACAAAATAATCTTTTAGGCGCAATAAAATATGGTAATAATTATATTCATCAGATAACTTAGTAAGGTATCATTTGATTTAGTCTTATTTTTATGTATCCAAGTTCATTTCAGAGAAAAAATGATTAATTTCGCATATATTTCGTGCAGAAAAGTTGATTTCGAATTCGTCCTATTCTATGTAGGATTCTTATTAGTTTATTAAGTAAGATATCTTGAGGCGGACCTATTTATAATTTATCTTTTATTAAGTTTTATATGGTAACACATGAAAATAATTGAGAACTTTAAAAAAGGACAAAGACAACACAACAAGCGTAAGAGACAATGAAAAATATGCAGAAGCAAAGTCGTATAGTCATTATAGTTGTGCAGCATTTCAAATGAGTTTTATTTTAAAAACCAATGAATAACCTAGAAAAGAAATCATATACAGTTTGATTGCATCAAAAGTATAGAAATTTTGCTTAGAACTTTTCAGTTAATCATTAATCATTACTCATTTATTGTTATGTTTGTTAAGAAGAAAAGGAAAAAGTAACTACTAATGAGGGGTCCACGAAAAATAAAATTTATTCCGTTTTGCTTTTCTATATACGTTAAAAATCCCTTTAGGTCCTTTTAAGTCCTTGTAGGTCCTTTTAAGTCCCTTTAGATTACTTTAGGTCCTTTTAGCTGCCTCTAGATCCTTTTAGGTCCCTTTAGGTCCTTTTAGATCCCTTCAGATCTCTTTAGATCCTTTTAGATCCCTTTAGGTCCTTTTCGGTCCCTTTAGATCCTTTTAGCTCATTTCAGGTCCTAAAAAGATCTAAAGGGAGCTAAAGGGAGCTAAAGGGAGCTAAAAGGACCTAAAGGGAGCGAAAGGGATCTAAAGGGATCTAAAGG